>JAIFKG010000294.1:0-72548 GCA_020351975.1 Phyllosticta ampelicida | reverse complement strand
GTCTTTCTTCCTTTTTTTTTTTCCTTCTTTCTTTCCCTTTTACTTTTGTCTTTTCCAAGCCTTTGAGGCCACGGCTGCGCGATGTCTCCCTGTGCGTCTGGCGTAGCGCTTAGACAGGATAAATTCTTCCAAGTAGAACTCCACCCGGCCAGATAGATTTATGTTCCATGGAGATGGGTGCTGGTTGACTGGCTTGGGGGGGGGTAAGCGTTAGGTTCGTTACTGGGAAGTACGGAAGGAAGAAAAGCAGTTGTATCCCAGACTACTCCTTGTGCAGACGTGATATAGCAGAGAAATTGCTGAACCTAGGTTCATGATTTTGGTAGTAGCTTTGGCGTTGGTATAGACTATGAAACGCACGCCTGTTCCCGGGATCTTCTCCCGGCTTAATCCAACCAGACAGCGTTGGCGCAGCACCCGCCATCCTCAACATCTACCCTTCCCACCACCTTTGCCTCAACCGCCAGGCCACCTGCACTCGTCGCATTTCTCTCCAGTTTCCAAATTTGGACAAAGCGCTCTTGCGTGTCTGTAAGAGCGACGTAAGAGTCAGCCCAAGGTGCGGCCGCCAATGCGTTGGCAGAACCACCAGAAGTGGTCGTGGGTTGCAAGAGCAGTTGCTGCGCGAGGCTACCGTCGCTGCTGAGCTCGTAAGCAGAGATGTAGCCGGTGGTGTTGGTGTTGCGCGCGCGCGAGGAGGCGTAGAGGAAGCTGCCGGAGGGCGAGACGGCGACGTCGTCGGACCAGTAGAGCGATGTGTCGAGGCCTATGAGGGATGGGTTAGTCTACAGGAAGGTTGACAGGAGTAAGGGGGAGGAATGCTTACCGTCAGCGATCAACGGGAATGTCACGTTGTCAAAGACTGGCTTCCCACTCTTCGCATCAATCCGATATTGCGCCAACTCGTTGCTCTCCTCGAGGACGACGTAAAGGAATCCACCCAACGGGTGCACAGCCGCATGCCTGGGGTTCGCACCATTGGACGGCGCGTCCGTCTTGGACACAAACTCTAGCAATCCAGTGCCATTTTTGATCTCATGCGTCCACACCGCGTTACCGCTGTCGTCGGCGCTGTACAAATACTTGCCCGACGGGTGTAGCGCAAGACCGTGGACGCCGGACGAGCCGGGCGTGTATGACACGTTTTGCGCGACAGCGGAGAGGGCACCGGTGCTGCTCTCTACAGAAAGGACGTTCGCACAATCACCGAAGGGGTCAGCGTAGACATTGTACGGCGGTACGTTGCCACCGATGATGTAGATGCCGCGGTCAGACTGGCAGTCGCCGGTGACAGGAACGGAGGCACTGTGCTGCAGGTTGAGAGACGAGCTATTGCTGCGGGAGATGCTGTAAGAGTGCCACGAGCCGTCGTCAGTGCCGTAAAGCGACTTCTTGTCATGGGAGAGCGAGATCCATGGATGGGGGCCGGCGGCCGTGATGTTGGAGGTGAGGGTCAAAGTTTCGGCAATATCGTCAAACTCCAACGCGTAGAGATACGAGCCACTGAATGTGCCAGTGATGAGATGGTGTTTGGCGGCTGAGGCGAAGGAGGCGAGGCCAGGGACGAGAAGTGCATTGGATCTCATGGTGTTGCGGCTCGAAGGTAAAAACCACTCAGAGCACGAATAAAAGTCAAGTCGTTGCAGGAGGGGAATAAAGTCTCCAAGTCGACCAGCAGCCAGATAAAAGAGAGTAGTGACAGTATAAATGAAGGCGAAAATATAGAGGAGGATGCATAGACACTTACAGCAGTTACATGCCACGTCCAAGCCAGGCTTTAACACGACACAGGCTCTTTACCCGCCAGTGGTTAGCTATAGGCGCCCACAGGCCACGCAAGACACGATCGGTGCGTCATGCCTTGTCTTTCTTTCGCCGCATGAAAGGTACATAACCTACCAGCGACACCTCACATATCTGTCCTTCATCCTGCATTCAAATTCTGCATCAACGTACCGCGCCGACTAGAGGACGGCATGCCCACCATGACACTCTATCTAGACCAGCGCGTCTATGAAAGAGGCGCTGTTTTTACAGTGGTTTTGAGAGGGACGGGCACAACTTTGGGCCAGTGCAAGTGGGTGCAACACGTTTCGGCGCGTTGCAGCACGGAGATAATCCCTGCAGACGATCGGACGCGCGTGTTGGCTGCTTACGACGCCTTTGGCGGTAAAGCATCTACTTGCCCCTCGCACAGATCACTGAGACCATTATGCGATGATACTCGTTCTTTCAATGGTCGGAAAAACATGCCGAGGCGTCAATTTCAGAATAAATCCCGCTGTCAGGGCTGTCGGTGAACGATTAGGAGGCACAGAAGTTTGAAAGCAACGCTACTAGAGGTTGGTGATGTCCCGAGCGTTTTCTCTTCTGGGTCGGATCCTGGGATAGGGCCGAGGGTTGGCAAAGCTTAGTTGGCAACCTTGTCAGGGCATCTTTCGACAACGCTTCGCCGTCCTCCCTCTTCGCCGACCAATGATTGAAGGGTCAATAGTTCATGGCCCCACCTACATTCTCGCCTCAGCCAGCCTCTTTGTGATGTTCGATAGACCTTAGCATCTTGCGCCGTTTCTCGCCCCTTCATAAATGCTCGTTGGGTATGACGTGCTTTGATCGGTTTTGGCGTTTTCTGGGTGCCGTCAAGCGGTCCGACGGGATGGCAGTTGCTGGTGACTGCCATGGGGCTTCATCTTTCCTTATGTCAGTGTGAGTACAGGCTTGGGATGGCAATATCCGTGATGGAATAAAATAGAGTCGGGTTGCAACATCACCTACGTACGTACTTGAACACTCGTTTGAAAGTAGCGGTAGCCAAAATTTGGTTCTGATAATGCTCGAAACTTCATCCGACGGCAGGAATATGAGATGCTCTGGTATTCCGAGCGAAGCCGTCACTTGTCGTTTGGGGTATCTGTTCTAGGTCCATTTTGACTCGTGCTGAGTCTTCCTTCCATGGCAGCGGTTGCGAGCCACTCATTTCTCCTCGGATTCACCGGAATCACTCGAGTCCCCAGATCTACTAGCCTCCCTGTCTCTCGTCTCGGCACCCGCCTTCTCCGCCTCTTCTCGCTCCCTCTGCGCCTTCTTCTCGGCGTCAAACTTGCGCTTCGTGACCAGAGCCTGCGCAATATACTCACCGCTAGAAGTGAGTTGGTTCAGATTGCTGATTGCGTCCAAGGCCGCCGTACCGCCAGCATTCTTCTTGCTCTTAGCCACGCCCTCGCCCATCTTCAGATGCTCGAAGCCCCAGCCGGTGAGATAGACCGCCTGCTTCAACTCATCTTTTCCCTCATGCGGCATGTCTTCGTATGTGATCTTGATGCCGACACCACCTAGAAGCCCCGAAAGCTTCGTCTTGGCCTGGGAGACATCCTGGACGATGTTGAGACTGGCTGTGCGGCGATTCTCGTCCAAAATCGGTGCCCAGAGTTGCAGCATCCAATTGTGGATGCGAGCCTCGCCATTTTGCGGATCGTCCTGGTAGACAGCGCCGACGTAAGCTTCGAAAATATCGGCCTCAATTTTCTGCCATGTCTTGCGAGACTGCTCGAGGCCGGGGGTGGCATGGACTATCTTGGCCGGGAAACCGTAACGCCTAGAATATTCGCGCAGCGTATTGTTGCAGACGAGCGTCTCACGCATGCTCGACTTTTGGCCCGCGGAGTAGAAGTCGAAGTCTTTGGCAATGACCTTCGTTGCGGTGAACTGCAGAACTGAGTCGCCGAACCATTCCAGTCCCTCGTAGCAACGCGAGTGCCAGTCTGCTTGCCCGTCTACTGCGGACGAGTGCACGAAGGGCAATTTGCGCAGCTCGGGGTTCTTGATTTCGGGGAGCGGAGGCAGAGACTTGTAGAACTTTTTTGACTTTTGGCCACTACCTCCGTGCTTATCGGAATCATTTGCGCCGTGAGAAAGCCGCGGCTTGCCGAGTGGCTGTTGGTTTGCTGATGATTTCGAGCGATGCGAAAAGTCGTTCATTCGATGAGAGTTATTGCCATTGTGTCCACCGACCCTGCCGCTGGATTCAACGCCATATCCTCGACTGTCGGTAGCCTTGTGCTTCTTCGCATAGCCGGCGTTGTGGTCGCCTCCATCGGTGCCATTCAACGGCCGCTTCATCTGAGACGAGGCCATGGTGATTGACCTCCAGATTTCAGATATACTGATGTTCTCCCAATGACAGTAAGGGAAAGGTGGCCGCCTAAGGAGAAACTGGCACGGTCTCTACCCGCGAGATCCGGAAATGCCAACTTGTTCCTCGCGAGGTCAAAAGAAAAGACTTTTCGTAAGGAAAGAGTGAAGACATGGAAGCGCGTTCCAATTTGAGCGCTAGCGGGCCGGTCGAGTAGCGGCACGCTTTACTGTTCACGGTATGGCTTCTGTGGAAGGCGGTGATATCTGGCAAAAAGCCTCCGGACGACCGCCGTGTCAATTCACCGCACAGGCTGTAGACAACGCTGCCGACCGATCGCTAGCCAGCCGCCTGTCATGACCGTCCCACGCAATCGCATTGTCGACCTGATGAGGGTACATCTTCTACTCCACCCCCAAAATCATTGAACATTCCTTGCCCGATCCACTACATCGCTGCCGCCGTCTCGAAATACACGCAATTCAACTCCCATCGCACAGCGTGCTAACTTCCTTCGAATAGGCGCAATGTAAAGTCTTCAACAATGTCTTCAATCCCGAGGGTGTGCGCATGGGCACGAGCGTCCTCCGCCAACGATTGATCGGTCCGTCCGTCGCAGCATACTACCCACGCAAGGTCGGCACGTACAAGGACTTCAAGAAGCTCTTCCCTGGGTGGGAGAGCATTGACATTGATGAATTTGAGAGGGAAGAGCATGTTGCTGGGTATGCCATCACCGTCGTTGTTTAGATTGCGAGATGATGCAAAGAGGATGCACGGGGAAATGGGATCGACTGGCGGGACATGGTGGATTCCAGACTCTGACTAACAGATGCTGTACAGACGTAAAGCCCGTGGCAAGGGTGCACCAAAGAAGAAGCGGACGGCACCGGATTTCAAGAAGGGCGGCAAAAAGAAATAGAGGAACGGGGAGATCCTGGATGGCGAGGTGTGAGAGTTATACCAAAGACAGTTGTAAAAGAATATGCGCTGGCGTTGATGTGGATTTGGGACAGAATATCGGGATCATTTTGTGTCAAAAGAATTTACCATGGTTACTTCACAGTATCGGATATCAGGTTGGTGGCTGTATCATTCTCATTAGAGCTTGCAACCTGTACAAGAGCTGTGCGCTCTCAAGTTCCAAACCCAACCGGAGTCCAATAATTCCATACTACCAGAAATGCCAATCAAAGCTATGTGAAGGTAACGAACTACTGGGCCTTCTCTGTGGGCGTCTCCGCCACCTTCTTGCCCTTTCCCATTTCCGTTCCAGGGGGCTTCTTCAAAGTCCCAAAGACCAGCCCGCAAACGCCGACGACTCCCGCACCTCCGATCGCGTAGGCAAACTCGCGGCCCGCCCACCAGTACAAGCTGCAGAAGATGAGGGGTCCGAGGGAGCGGCCGATTTGTCCTGTTCCGAATTATTAGGGACTTTTGAAAACCAAAGACAGGATAAATTCATGCTTACCCCAGCTTCTGTGGCTTCCCAGACGTCCACCACGCTCATTGTCAGCAGCCTCGAAACTACTCAGACTATTCAAGCCTGTTACCACCGTTGCGCTCGTCACCGCCAAGCACGTAGCCGCCGCGTACAAGCCTCCCTGTGTAGTGATCCTGCCAAGAAGCAAGAAGCCCACTGCGCAAGCTAATACGCCTGTCTGCACAACACGTAGCGGGTGCAGCCTGCGAATGACGCCGCCCTGAAGAATCGACGCCACGAGACCAATGTATCCCAATAGGCGCCCAGATTGCTTTTGGTTGTAGGAGAAGAGGTCGTACGTCATGAACGGCAGCGAAAACTCCATGCCCGAGAAAAAGAGGATAAATAGGAAGTGGGTAGAGTTGAGCAGGGTGTGCGAGTTAGTCCGGACACGATGCTGGGCAGGCCTGTCTAACTTGCCCTTGTTCGTGCCGCCATTAGTAGAAGACCCCTGCTCGGCGGGCGCGGGAAGTGTTTCCGGCAGCGCTACCCACAGGTAAATGGTTTCGGTGACGATGAGGAACAGCGAGAAGCCGGCGGCCGTGGCAAACGGGTTTGCGGCGAAGGTCGTAATGCTCGAGAGCCAGGCGCCGAGCGCAGGACCGAAGGTGAACGCGATACTGAAGCAAGCGCCGACCAGCGCCATGGTTGCGCCGCGCTGACTGTGATCGCTGATGTCCGTCGCAATGGCCGTTGCGAGCTGGACGTTACCTTCACTCAGCCCACCGACAACGCGCGAGGCCAAAAATGTGCGGAAATCCGTCGCTGCGACCCATAGCGCGACGCTGAGGATGTTTCCCGCCATGCTCCACAACAGCGCTGTACGCCGCCCGTACTTGTCCGACAGCTTGCCGATGATAGGGGATGCGATGGCTTGCAGGAACGAGAACAGCGAGCCGAGCGCTCCGCCCAGCAGCACAATATCGTAGCGGTCATTGATGGGTTTCGCAAAGGCGTTCTTGTATGCGTTTAGTCCAGCGAGGATGCGGTTCAAGACGGTGTTTGAGGACGAGTATGTGGCTTCGTGGTCACGGTAGAATTCGAGGAGTTTGGGGAACAAAGGGAGAATAAATGTAAACGAAATCTGTAGCACATTGTGTCAATTCCGAGATTCCAGAAAAGTAGAATGGCCATGTTTTACCAGGTCTAATAAGAGAGATATGAAGAGAACGCGGATGACTTTCTTGCGCAATTCCGGGGTAACGGGTAGTGACGCCATTGTTTGGGCGTCGTGTCGGACGACCGGAGATGTGTGCGCAGCACCAAAGGAAGACCAAGCAACGAAGAGGAGAATCAAGGAGCACCCAGAGAGAGAAATAAGGGGAAGAAGATGATCTGAAGCGAGAAAAAGGAGGACTAATAACGTGTTGTGTTGAAAGACTTGTCGAAGCGAGCCCCAAGGCGACCTACCGTGTGTGATCAGCTTGGCTCATGTTTCGAGCCACCGCCATTGGCCGACCATCCCACAACATCTATGTTACACATCCCGGCCCGAGGCTCTCTATTGCGGACTTCCGAGAGGGTGGTGTCTTCTGGACATATTATCCCAACCTCTTGCTTTGCTTTGCCATGTGGGAATCCCATCTACGCCACTGCCTCCACATCTGACGCCTGGTCGAAGGCCATGCGCGCCATCCAACAAGGCTTGTTCGATCGGTATGGCGGTTTGCACATCCTTTGTTTGCGACCGCGCCAACATCACCATGACCCACAGATACGATTTGATCGCTGCGCAGCGCCCAAAGGCTCATGTGGTTCGTGTGGCCCGACGAATCTTGCCATGACGGAGCGGGATCAGCAGCGGGGATCAGCAGCGGGGATCCGCCAATCTTGGCTTCCGCTGTGTTGTGCTGTCCGCCGGAATGAGCTGGAACGGTGCTATCCACCGGGAGTCGGCGGTGCGGTGCTATCCGCCAGGAAACAGCCGGTGCGGTGCTATCCGCCGGGAATCGGCGGCCCTGAAAGGGAGCACACGGCCGGACCGCAGCCGAAGCATCTCCGGACCAAGTACTTAGTAGCGCAAGTAGTCTACCATCCGAAGACTGTTCGTCGTTGCGAAGTTACAACGGTAGGTGAGTGGCGATAGAGAGTATTGGTGGAGAGTCGTGGTGTGGAGTAGTAGGCGCCGAAAAAGTGAGTGGTGGGCGGTGTGCAGTCATGGCCTCTGATTGGCTAGTATCGAACATCTGCGTGGAGTAGATGTGCCGCGGGAGGAGCGGGGGGGATGATGATATTTTTTTTAAAGGTCCCAGGCGCTAAAGGAACGGGGAGGATGATGAAGATGATGATATTTTGAGGTCCCAGGTACTAGCCGAGGGGCGGGGAGGAATCAGGGTTCCCCTTCTTTTTTGGGCTGAAATTGTGGAACGACAGTTGCTTTGGTACACTCCCAAATGGTCCGCAACCAGTCTGACGAGCTGGTCATTATAACTTTCAGCTTCTTGGGCGGTGTGACCCGCACGCTCAACATTTCGTATCTCCGAGGCCCCCCAATTGGTGTAAAAGTCCTGCTTTCTTCCAAGGTCATCCTAATAGGCAAGATGGCCATGGTCAAAGGCGAAATGACATCTATGGACGGAAAGACGATCTACGCGACTGCCGAACACCACAAAGTCAACGCGCAGCCAAATGCGGAGCATCTGAAGTTCAGAGTTCCTTGGGATGACGAAGTTGAGGTTGAAATGAAGAGCGAAGAAGATGAAGATAAAATAACAGAGGCGAAGCTCTGATGTGAGAAGGCTAGACCGTTGAGCTTCGTGAGGCTGCTGGGAAGATTTCACATGATGGACACTGCCCAAGGCCCATACTATACCTCCGTAGTAGGTCATAATAGCTCCAAAGCTTGTTACCAAAAGTCCTGAAGGACATGCAGAGCAAAGTCAGCAGCGGAATATGCAAAAGATTGCCGTTGAGAAGAGCGAGGAACTATCAATCTTCCAAATCTGATTAGCCCAAGTCGTGGCACACATGACTTGGATAGCTCCCAGTATCTTTGCGCCCAAAGCGGCGGAAATCCCGGTGATGATCACGCCTGGCGGCAATCCTGTTTACGATGAAGCCTAGCGAAGATTCGCAAAACGGCCCTGAGCTGATGCTGCAGTGCGCAGGAAGGCGTAACGAGTATACGTGCCTGCAAGGAGAAAGCAGCCTTAAATTGCATCACATTCAACACACAAGCTCTAATCATCTATTGTACAGCACGAATGCTCCAGAGCATTTTTTGAGTACGACGCGGGACGCAGAACCTGCTGGGATAACACTGATGCGCGGAGAAAGAAGTCAAAACGTGTTCCAGGACAATAGGCAAAAAAAACTTGGCGGCCATCCTTCCCAAAATCGACCACTCTGCATTCGGTGTCGAAAAGTGAGGGAGATGACGTTGCCCAAAAGTTCAACAGGCTTCTTCGATCTCTTTGACCACCAATCAATCGGGCGTTCGTTCAGGCATCCAAGCATTATGGTTCCTCGACAAGTGGGAGGCAGGCGGGTGGGAAATTAGTTGCTGTTAAGAGTGCAAAGGACTCCTTCGCAAAGCAGAAACATAAATGCGCTAAACCTAAACAGGAAATAATCACATGAAGGTGATCATCTGGGAACGCTCCTTCCCTGTACCCCGTCACTCACCACCAAACAGCGACAAGAGGGTCAAGGAAGCTTTCCATCTCTACGTCCATTTTACATTACTCTCACGAGAATTGCCAAGTTCTGCCATTCCGAGATACGAGACTTCAATGACTTGATTGGCTTGGGGACGTGATTTAATTGTCCGCCTGTCCCAAAATTTAGTTGAAATTGCTGTTGGGGAAGATGATGATGTATGGACGCCTACGTCGTTCGAGCAAGATGGGGCTCCAGTTTGGCCCACAGGGAAGCCCCCTGCATTTGAAGTGGAAAGCTAAGTGGAACAGATTAGGGGGCTTGGGTCGGACCGAGGCGTGACTATTTCAGCTGTTGGGTCTTTGTTATTGATCTTTTTCGATTAAGCTAATAATAGAACCATGCTAGGTTTTGCGTGTAATCGTTCCCGTCCACTCTAAGCCCATAGTATCCAAACTAATAGATAACAGTACTTTCCTGCCAGCTTCATATACAGGCCTCTAGAACTAAAGCTCTCTAGTTAGCGATACGTGTATCTTATCTTTCATCATCTTAGGAATCCAGAAATAGTAGGACTCGTTCTCGACAATTGTTTATCGGCGAACAGAACATTGGTCATCTATAGAGATGTAATACAGAACATAAGATGGTCCGTGAGAGGGTCGACAAGAACTTATACTTAAGGAAGTTCAAACAAAAAAAAAATAATGAAATGATCGTCAACAGAATTTAAAAAAAACCCCCACCAGGTTGACGTGGAAGGGCCGACAGGAAACAAGCAAGCTTACCAGAGGAATTCGAGAAGTTAAACATATGAAGGGATTTGAAGATTGAGTGCTAGTTAGATAGGTGGATGACCGTTATTTGCTGGCGCAGAGATACTTTTTAGTAGGAAGATTGTATCTAGCGCCGGCTGTATCAGCTCACTGCTACTCCCTCTAATAAATTTTACGATAGTAGCCCTTGTTATCCTTATTACGATAGAATGGCATTCCGTAAAGGCTTTCTGCGGCGTTAGTAAAGTACTCGACACAGTTGTTGTTGGAGCCCACCGTCACTCTTGTCGTTATTATCTTGCAGAGCCTATCTCCACTCCTTTGCCACTCTCCTGGCTGCCAGTAAAGCGTTATTCTAGACGTCACTTCAGACGTCAGAGGACACCAGTAGCCAACTATATAGCCGGCTACTGAGCTCGATGTGGAGCTCTTCAGTCTGAAGACAAGATTCACCACTCCCTCTGCGCAACATTTATATAGCGGGCATAGTGTCAAACTGGGTAAATATTTAGTGTAGCTGGTGGCAAGGAAAACACGCAGGACTTCCTGCAAAAAAAGGTCCGCTTCCTAGTGAGTTATCCCACGTTTAGAGTAAAGGTCGGATCTAAACCAATGAGCTTATTTAGTATCACAGATGGATTCAGGAATATGCCTCTGGAGTAAGTTGGGTTCAGCGAGCGTCCTTTTCCATTTCATGCCCATTAAAACTGCTTCACCAATCACCCAACCATCTGATATTATCTGCCGTGAAGCTCATGTCATAGGTGGATCGACATGGATCTAAGAGGAAAAGCAAACGCGTGAACTCATCCAGGAGTAAGCTCCTGGAAGTGAGAATTACAGGCAAATGGAAAGGATGAGTGACAAATTGCCTGGGTAGACGCCATCATTCCTGCATAAAAAGAGCATCCTGAGCTTCATTGTCTGCTGCCACCTTCCCCTGCTCGGGTTGGTTGTTCTGGCAGCTGTGGACACCAAAAATTAAATCGCTACAACGAAGTCTACGGATCATTACTTATGGACGTATAGTCCCAAAGTCGGTATGAGTATTGTCGATGTCACTGAAAAGTAGCTGACAATTTTCTAGTGCTTGCCCTTGTCGCAGCATCGTGGGGCCCAATTGAACATAGGGCAAAGCAAGCAATGTCCTGAGTACTGCTCATGACGCGGAGAAACTGCAGAGGCGCAATGGTAGAATCGTACGGTGTTGGAGAGGAGAGGCGTCTGGTAGCGCTGCGTCTTCTCCCTGGGCTGGTGGAGTTCCGGCTAATAGGGGCCGTTTGGAAAGAAGAAGCGATTCAATATAGACAACAAAGCCCATGAAATAACCAAACCAATACCCACGGTCGAATCCATCTTGGCGCCAACACGCGAAGAAACCATTGGACGATTTCCATGGCTTCTCAGCTCTCGCAAGGTAAGCTGCAAACTGCGCACTTACAGCAGTGGTTGAAGTGGTCCATCGACAAACACGCGCGTACGTGGAGCTATCGAGCGCACAAGTGCGTTTGGACTGTCATTGCGCAGTAATGAGCACGGATACCTCTGGTGCATGCATGTGTTTGTTCCTGGGCGTGATCGGCCTATTGCTGCTGCCCAAGACGGAAGGCTCATGGCTTTTATTCAGAAGCTTTTGCAATGGGGGGACGTCTTTTATTAAGCTATGTGATTGTATAGCTAGCTATCCATCATCATCGAATCAATTTGCCGCAGCTCCTTTTCCTACCACCATGTCTACTGCTGACTATCAAAAATTTCCCAACACCCCATCGCTTTGTCAATACAACCTACCTGTCTATCCTCAAGTCTACCGCGCCCGAGCCACAAGAAAAAAAAAAAAAAGGCTTAATAGAAAAGAACGAATGAGAGAAGAGGAAAGAGAAGAAATTAGAAGATTATGTAGAGTAAGTAGTAGTAGCTAGGTATTTGAAAAGGTAGGATCCGACTCGACTCGCTCAGCCTCGAAGCCACTGTCCGTCCATGCGTCCTGCCCTTTCCTGTCCGTACAAGTACCATGATCATATCCATGATCATTTCCGTATCCATGTTCTTTTAATGACTGCCATGCTGTACGTGTACATCAAAGCGTATGCAAGACAGGAAGCAAGCGCAGTTGACGAAGGTCCCAAACGCCATATAAGTTGTCTACTGCCCCAAAAACACCAAGCCAGGCCGAAACTCGCGGCCACCACTCGCTTTCCGACCTACATTACACAACACTTGTCCTTGCCCTCACCGACCTCGCCCGCCTGCACCCTCGTTCCATGACCATCAGGAATGCGGTCGATTAAGCGGCTGCCCGGTCCAGTTCCAGTGCCAGTGCCAGTCGTCTGCCGTCGGCCGCGTCCGCGCCCCGCCGTCGCCGCGCCCCGCCCCCTGGCAGATCCGCGACCCTCGCCGCCGATGTAGTAGCTCTGTGATGTCGAGGCGTACGCCGACTGCCCACGGCCATGACGTGCACTTGTGGGGTTGTTTGGTGGGTTGGGTAGGCCTGAGGCAGGATTGTAAACAGGTGAGTTTTGAGCCTGTTCATAGGTGGGTGGCGGCGCGTCGTCTCCTTCGTCGGCGGGACGGTGCGTCGTTTGGACTTGTTGAGGGCCGCTACGACGGGGAGGGATGAGTGGGCGGATGCCGTTATTCCGGACCGTGTCTACGATGCGCGAGGGGTTGGGATTGGAGACGGAACGTGGGTTATTGCGCGAAGCCTCGTTGCCGAGAAAAGACTGCGAGAGCTCGTTTTCGCGACGACGCCGCGCTTCGGTCTCTCGACGATGGCGGTCTTCTTCTTCCTCTTGAAGTTGGAGAGCAAGAGCAAGATCGGCGTCTTCTTGCTCAGTGTGGGAGCTCTTGGGCTGACCCCCGGAATCGAGAGTGCCGGATTTCTGTGATGAGGTCGTACCGATGCTGGTATATGTGTTCCCGGCGCCACCAGCATGATGTTTTCGATGCTGGATGTTTTGCCAGTGGCCATTGTCGGTTACGGAGGTGTCATCTAGAAGGCTTCCGATGGGGGGCTCGCGGGTCTCTTTCAATGATGCGGCCTCGTATTTGCCATTGAGCAACTCTGAATTGGTCCCCTTGACATCGACAAGGCTTTCCCATACGACATCTTTGTATTGTTGGTGGTAACCAAAATCAGTGACGAGAGAAATAATTCTCCCAGTGTTCTGTCCAGTCTTGGGATCTTCGTTGCCCATTTGATTGATGACAGTGGAGAAATGGTCGTTTCGGAACATGATGGCGACGTGAGGCGCCTGATGCTCTGAAGCTGAAGACTCATTTTTATCCGAGACCAAGGCATCTCTCATGACTTCCAGCCCATATTCAGTCAATTGCGTTTTATGGTCGTACAGCAGGAAATCCTTGATAACCAAGAGATCCTCAAACAAGCCCTGTTCTTCTTTGGAAAGCCCAGTTGATGTCAACTTGGTCAAGAGTTCTTCCTCACGGAACAGGAGGTCTTGTGCCTCTTCGTACGTCTTTGCAACTCGGTCAAATGCAGCTTGTTCCCGAGAATCTGGACGAGGCAGCCATCCGTGAATAAGCGGGATGCCAAAAGTGCTGTAAAGACGCAGCTCTCGCGTTTGCTCGAAATCGCCGGCTTGCTTTGCACAACTGGGTGCGACTAAGCGAGGGTTGACATTCATGCCATCGTGGAGTTTATTCAGAAAGGTAAACAATTCGCCGACGTCTGGGTATTCTTTGTCCATGTCGGACGTTAACTCATCGATCACAGCACCCAAAAGAAGGTGAAGACTGATCTCCGTCCGCGATCCAAGTGTTTCTGTTAGCGGTGTCTTTTTGCCTGACGGTGTTTTGAGGATAAGAGCGTTCACCAGCGCAAGCAGCGAGCAAGGGCCGTTGTTTTTTTGGGTTAATATTGGGATCTCGCGAAGGACGGGATCATATAGCTGGATATGTGCGATCTGGTATGGATCCTTGTCTTGCCGTGACGTCCCAGCATTTGAGGTTGCTTCTTGCGGGCGCGATAGCTTTGGAGGTAGAATCCCATCGTCTTGTGCTCTTCGCGGTGGCAAAGCAGGCGGCTCTCCGCGTTCTGATATAGGCGCCACCAAAGGTGCCGCTCTAGCTTCTAATGCGGCTTCTGTTGGTATCTCCTTTGTCGTTGTCTCGCTCCTGTTGTCCAAGGCTGCCGATTTCGGTGATGCATCGACTACTTGGTGTTCGTCTTCATGTTGTTCGCCTACAGGTGCATCCAGCAAATGTGGTTCTTCTTTGGGAAAATGTTGCGCTCCAATCGAAATTTTCGAAAATGCGTCGACTGGGTTACTGTTGTCCAATGGCATCTCAACTGGCTCTTGCTGAACAGCTGATGCTGCTGAACCGTCCCAAAACGGCTCCCTCTCTTCAGCGCCGCTGCTCTGTCCAGTTGTTTGAAGGCGCAGATACGGATTTTGTGATTGGAGGGGTATCGTTGGCCGGCGTTGACTTGAAGGCGACTCGTTGATCCTAGGCAACTCGTCCCGCCTTGGTGATTCGTTAATTTTTGGCGATTCATCTTGCTTTGTGACCTCATCCTTCTTGGCGTCAGGTTCTGGAGTCTTGACTTTGGGCAAGTTTGGTCGATCTTCGTCCTCGACAGATATTCTGGGGACCGGGCTTCCACTCGGGGGTCCGATCCTCAATGGCGCCGGCAAGGTCGCATCTTTGTTCGCTGCTATACTCGACGGCCTCTTCCCAGCACCAACTTTCAATGGAGGAGGAACATCTTCTTCCGAGTCTGAGTATGCCTCCCAGTCCGAAGGTTCGTCTGCAGAAGAATTGGATCTCGAACGGGTGGGGCGAGCATCTTCGTGACTAACAAATTGGTAGGCCGAGGCATCGTAAGGAGATGAGAGTGGGGGAGGCTGTTCGTCCGGCGGCGTGGTGGGGTAAGGTGGATTATGCATAGCCTGGGAGAGGGGCACTGGGACGAGATCTGGCTTTCGAACCATGTAGCCGGTCGAACAGTGTAGGTGTAGGATTCACAATTGAAGGAGTATGCAGGCAGCCGCGGAGCTGACGGCGTATCTGCGGCGCTGTTCCGCGTTGGGTGTTTTGGGATGCGACAAAGGATACGAATAGGTGAGGAAGGCGGAGAGGAGAGATGTGACAAGGGGAGGCGGCAGAGAAGACGGGAGAGAGGCGACAGAGGAGGCGTGAGAGGAGTCGGAGGCTTAAGTTGCGTGGACAGGTAGGAGTACGTGGACTCAGGTGGTGGTGGTTGGCTGCCGACAGGCGATGACGCGGAGCCGTTTAGCCTGCACAGCCACTGCGCTTCCTCACAGTCCAAGTTTTGGTGTTGTACATTACAGCGACAAAACACTCCGCTTCGGACAGGATACAGTTGTAGCAGATTCTATACAAAACCAGGACTCGATTTTATCGTTCATCTCTTCTTGTACCGACTGAATAGGACCCGAGGACCCCCAGCAAAGCGTCCTGCGGCCCGGCTGTTTTGCACAGTCAGCATTAGTTTATCCAAATCTTCCGGTGGCGGTGCTGCGCCACACCCAGGACCACCTCGACACGTGCGCCCCAGCGATGATCGCGGCTCACCGCCCAAGTTTTCCATGTCTGGATAATTCTGCCACTAACATTTCTTTTCCATCAACACCTTGCCACTTCACCCACGAGCTCTACCGCTCCTATTGAGCGAGTACCATGGCTTGATATTTCCCACAGCAAAGCCGCCGCCTCAAATAGCCCATCAGCTGTCTAGGCGCCACCGTCATGGTCCATTCTCGCATCCGCCCGCACACCCACATTCTGCTGCGCCTCCCCTCAGGCCTTCTCAAAGTTGTTGAAATCGCTCCAAACACGTAGGTTATTGTCAATTCGAGTGAGCCGTCACTCCCGCTCCACGACTAGCCACCATCGGCTTCCCCGACACCCATGCGCTGATCTCCAGGCAGCACCATTAACATCGGCAAATTCGGAAGCTTCCCTGCAAACCAGCTGCTTGGCCGGCCATACAACCTGACCTACGAGATTCTGGATCGTGAAGATGGGAAAGAACGGGTAGAGCTTCGCGTTGTTCCTGCATCCGAGTTGCACGAGGAAGTCATCAAGTCGGAGGAAGCTGAGTCACAACCCGAAAGCGCAACCCCGACAGTACAAACAAACGAGGGTGAATCTAGTGGTGAGAATGGAGGTGTCGAGTTTGATATTGTCGCCGAGGATGGATCAGTCTTGATGCGCTCGAATCGCTTGACCATCGATGATCCGAGCAGACAAGCACTTTCCATGGAGGAAATTGAAGAGCTCAAAAAGGCAGGGACGGGCTCCGGAATGGACATTATCAAGAAGATCATGGCAGCACACAAGGCGCTGGACGAGAAGACTAGCTTCAGTCTTGCCAAGTATACATTGAGAAAAAGCAAAAAATATCTCAAGAGATTCGAGGTGTTGCCCATGGATGCCGGCATGCTGGCCGAGGTCATGCTGGAAAAAGAGGCTCACAGGATCATGGAGTCGAGGGAAGAAATGCTTGGTCTGATTGGCGCATGGGGCAACGTCCACTACGGAGGTGCAAGCACACCGGTGCAGCTTGAAGATGGTGCCGTGATAGGAGGTGGAAGATGGTTAGTCATCGACGAGACGGGAGGGCTCATAGTCGCCTCCATGGCCGAAAAGATGGGGATCCTATATCCGCCAGAGGAAGAAGATGACGAGTCTTCTGGAGAAGAAGCGGACGAGCATGGCGACAAGGAGATGGTTGATGCGCCAACAGAGCAGGAGTCGGCACCACAAGACCAGCCTGAGGCTTTGGACGAATATGCCAAATCAAAACTCGCCCCATCCAACGGAGATACCAAAACGACAAACAAGCCCAAGGCTTTGAAAGCACAACACAACGTCATTCCTGCCCAATCTGCGACCACAAACAGCATAACACTCCTCCACTCGGCCGCGCAACCCAATCTTGGCCTCCTCAAGTACTTCAACTTTGACGCCTCTTCCCCTTCGCAATCTCCCACCCATCCTCTTCATAAGCATCTCAAGACCATCTCCTGGCTTCAACTTCTGGATCCCACCGCCGATGTGTCCTACGAGGAGCCCGAAACAGTAGCACCTGAGGTCCTTGCAACATGGAAATCTGGCAAGCGCGGCACCTACTACCGCAAACGCCGCAGATGGGAGCGCATCCGGCGCGTCATTGCTGAGACTCGCGGCGGTGGCTTTGACGGGCTGATAATTGCGTCATGGATGAATCCGACCAGCATACTCCGACACACGATTCCCCTTTTGCGCGGCGGCGCCCAGGTTGTCGCATACAGTCCGACTATCGAGCCCCTCTCCGAAGTCATGGACTTTTACTCTCGCGAGCGCAAGGCCGCATTCATCCACCGCACCATCAATGCTGATAAGCCGTACAATCCTGATACTGCGACCGACGAAGAGAAGCGCGAATTCGATCACGACTTTCCCGTCAACCCGACTCTCCTTCTTGCTCCAATGCTTCAAACAAGTCGCGTTAGAGCATGGCAAGTATTGCCTGGGCGCACACATCCTCTTATGACGAGCAAGGGTGGCGCTGAGGGCTTTGTGTTTACAGGCACGCGAGTATTGCCTGCAGAAGGTCCCATCTCAGCAAGAGGAAACTTTGGCAAGAAGAGGAAGACTGCAGGAACGGCAGAGAAGACTGACGGCCAAGTGGAAGGAGACAAGGAGGCCAAAAAGGCAAAGGTGGAGGATCTAACGGTTGGTGAGGGGGAGCCGTCGAAGACCGATGCGTAAGAATCGGGGAATAAAAGTGATGATTGAGATTGGCTCATTACTTGGATTCATATACGGTTTTGGGTGGCGCCTTTGCATAATAATATTCCCCATTGCACGGCGGAGCCTACTCAAATTCATGGTCCTCAAAAGTAGGGAAAAGAACGACATCTTGACCCAGGCGCCTTGTTCTCCCTTTTCCATGGTTGCCGACTCAAGACTACTGGCCAAGATGGGAAGAGAGAGACGACAGGGTTGACTGCTCAGTGAGATGCCAATGTGCCAGATTGCACAAGCAAGCTCCCGCCTTGCCTCTGTTGTACAAGGCTGCTGGTCAGCCTCTCTGGTGAGCAGAACCAAGGCATTAGACTGCTGTGCAAAGCTAGAACCGGATGCTATCTGGTTAGGGTTCTTATCTCCAATCGCCCTTTTTTTATCATCGAGGCTGAATTCTCCATCCACAATTCAGGGGCTTTGTGTCATTACTTTGCATCGTGGAGACGGCTGGTAAGACCAGCTACACTTCCACCTGATGATCTGGTGACCTTAAAACCAGCCCTCAGCCTTCAACAGACGCTACTGAAGGTGAGATAGAACTGGAGAGCTGCTCAGTAGTGTTGTGTTGCCTCATGACGTCTCTTTCTACCCAAACCGGTATCAAGAGGCCTACTGTTCCGTTACACCCCGGAGTCAACCGAGTATGATAAGACAAACATCTCGGGAATAGCGACGCTGAACCTGGCCCCAACTCTCTTCTTTCAAGACTCCTTCGAGGCTCCCTTCAACTTTGCAAGTCGTCCTTCCGCCAGTCGTCGTCCTTGAACTTTTGATTCTATTCACTAAATACTGTTGCCTGCTGGTCAATCCATTGCATGCGACAAATTTACCCTCTCGTGTCTTGGCGAGAGGTACGGACCGTTACTTGAGGCTCCTCCGGCCCGATGCAAGAGGCCCGGATAAAAGTCTCTACGGTGCCACAGCCAGTGCACCGTCGACACCATAACAGCCCTAGAGACCAATTTCACAGCAGTAAAAGTAGACCTCGATGAGTCGCATGGCCCTCCTGACGACTACTAAGCCACCGACCGCCAATTCTATAAATGGGTGACAGCCGCAGATGACAACATTGCCATTGCCGGCCTCGCAAATGGTTGCAACGAGTTCTACCGCTACAACAGCGGCCAATATGATCAAAAACATTCCTTCAATTCTTTTCGCTCTGTTAGCCGCGATTGGAGACGGAATCCCGGCCCCTGGGCACGCCATTTGACTTGGAAATGTGATTGTCGGCAAGCCTGAAGGCAACTTGGGAGACTTTGTCCAGTAAGATCTTGGAAAGTCAACATCTCACGGGTTCCTACGCACTGGAATCCTCAACTGCCCCCCGAAATCTCTGCTCCGCGCAGCACGTCGTTGATGTCAGATCATAATTTCGATAGCACAAGCATTCCAGACATCATTCAATATTCTGAAGCAAAAATGCGCACAACTGATCACAGTCATTAATACCAAGGATAGGAACAAGACTGTTTATTTCAGGCAAAGTACGACCATGAGGTCGGCGTGGATTGTTCGGCTTGTAATTCGACTATGAGAACGAAACGCAGCGAAAGGCAGAAACCAGAATTGCCCAAGATCCACTACAGCCTCATTGCGTCAGGTGCCCTGGCCATCAAAAATGCAGCAGAGAGGGAAACATTTGCAGCGAGACTGGAGACGGACATTGACACAAGGTGCCTTTGCTTCGAGATGGAAGCTGCTGAAATTGTTTGCTTTGAGGCCACTTTGGATTACAAGAGCTACGCTCTGCTTTGTCCGACGTGTCTGCCGCCGAGCCGACAGGTTCAAATATTTCACGACGCTCGCAAACCTGGGTTTGACCTGACGCAACTCAGGGGCTTGGCCAGAAACCAAATCGGATGAGAGATCAAGGCGGAGCTCATACGATCCATCAGGCACAAAACATTGTTGCTGGAACAGCAAGAACAACTGTTCCGGGTGGCCAATGACGTCGGCTGCGACCTGACCTGAACTTGTGTCAAGTATAATATCCAAGGCCCAACACTAATCACCACATCAGCAGCATAACCGCAGAGACTTGTGGTTGATGAGTCAAAAGCGTCGCTTCTCGATTGCTTTTGGTCCACTACGGGAGGAACCAGAACGCATTCGCACACCTTCGAGATGAGAAGCATAGAAGCTCTCCAGCAGAATCTCAAGAGTATGCCGTTACGTAGTCGC
Organism: Phyllosticta ampelicida; assembly: GCA_020351975.1. NCBI lineage: Eukaryota > Fungi > Ascomycota > Dothideomycetes > Botryosphaeriales > Phyllostictaceae > Phyllosticta > Phyllosticta ampelicida. The sequence continues at coordinate 52,600 of JAIFKG010000294.1, read as the reverse complement.
CTCACTTTGAAGTAACTCTCCAACCGGCACCGCGAATTTCGCGAGATGTGAACCTTGATAACGAGAAGTGTCCACGGGATGGTCCGGATGAATAAAGTGCAGCCACGAGTGGGTGTGCGACAAGCTCAATGAGATGATCAGTCAAGAGCGCGGAGAAGTTGGGAAGCCCGAATGGGGGTTCAGGGGAGAAGGCTTCTAGGGAGTTGAAGGAGAGAACGTGGTGTGTTTCGAAGCGGCCTCCGAAGCGAAGCATGGAGAAATTACTTTATTGGATCGATTATGACATCAGTATGGGTATGTAACATAACTAGAAGAAGCAAGAGTAGACGCTATCCATTGACCCCGTTCATCTGTCACACACCTATTTCTTAACCGCCTTCTTGGGATCCTCCTCAAAGTGTCTACACCACTTCTCCCACTCCCTTGCGCCCTTGCCAATAATCCCCTTGAAGTCATCCTTCACCTCTTGTACTTCCCAGCGCTCATCTTCCCAGTTACGCGTCGCGCCGCCCGATTGGCTCGGTGCCCACGCTATGGCTTCGAGGACCTCGCTCTCGGTGGGCGATGCTCCGGACGGGTAGGGAAAGAGCGCAGGAGCGCGCTCGTGGCAGCGGTGCGCCAGATAGCGTTGCAGCGTGGCGAGACGCGCGGACGGTGTGAATTCCAGCGCAAGACTGGGGTCGGAGTCCTTGGCCTTCGCCTTGCCCTTAGCAGTGGTAGCTGGCTTGTCTTTGATATCCGCAGGATGAGCTTCGACATGTTTAGCATCGTCAGCCTCGCTCGTCGCCTGCAGGCGCTTCGTGGTTGATCGTGCGATTTTCGCGCCACGAATCGAGCTGTAGGCCCAGACGGCATCGGCTTCGAACAGTCCGCCGAATGGCCACACGAACATCATGAGCGTGTCGACGACAACGCTGACGGGGAGCAAGCCGGTCGCGAGAATGGCGTCGCGCTGCGCTTTCGACTGCGTGCGCAGCATGCTGTTGATGAATTCGCTACGAAGCTCAGCGGGCGTAAAGGGCAGCGATGAGGGGTAGACGAGCGTCAAGTGCGTCAGGGGCACGGCCTTGCTGGGGCCATCATTCTCCTTCTCCTTGTCCACGCTGTTATGAGCCTGTGCGGAAGAGTCCTCAGGATTTTCAATAGCTTCCTGCGCATTGGCATTATTGTTTGGAGTGGAACCAGTCATGCGGTTGACAAAGTCGAGGTTCGAGCTAGTGGTCTGCTTGATGGCCCAGTCAATGCCCTTGGTGGCCTTGCTGCGGACGCCCTGCCAGCTTGCAGCTTTGGCGGTGCTGGTTTTGGCATTGCGCACTTCCTCCTGCCATTTGCGCTGGATCTTGTGCACGCGAGCCTCCTTTTCACCTTCAGCAGGTTTCGTCAGCGGAGGCGGTGGTGGCGTGTAGACCAGGAAGCGATCTGGAATTTGCTCGGCAGAAATTTTCTTCAGCTTGGGCTTGGGGAAGGGAATAAGGTATGCTACAAGCTTGTGCGGGTCGCGGGTGTAGTGAATGGGGTCTACAGGGTCATCTCCTTCAATCACTTGATAGGAGCGGCGCGGAGGGAGAGGAGGCCGGTAGTCGGCTGGTCGGGGTGGCATAGGTGGCGGTGTTTCACCTTCAGACTGCGCGTACTCTACGGGTTCCGCCGGGGTGTGTTTGATGTCCGGTGGATAGTACTCCTTAATCTCAGAGGGACCGTCGTGAACTCCCTCCTGGGCCGGCGGGTGAAGCTCATGGTATGCCGGCGGAGGCTCTTCAAGTTCCTTTGAAGGGCCTTGCAACTGAATCTTGTTGTCTAGCGGGAACTCGAGCTGTATCGAAGCTGGACGCTTCTCAGGAAGATATTCAGAGGGCGCCGGAGCTGCCTGGTTCTCTTCGACATGCTCCTTTTGCTTCGGGGGTCTTGTAGGAGGCAAGTCATACAATCCATCCGCAAGGTCCTCTGGCTCAGTCGAGTCAGCCGTCGGCTCTGGTCCATAGTGCTGATAGTGCTGCCTGGATTCAGCAGGAGCATGGCTGGTTTCTGGTGACTGATTTGGGACCTCCACAGGCGCAGCAACATTCTGCAGCACAGGATCATTCACCGTGGGGGGTGCCTGCTGAGTTTCGGAAGAGGACGGCCGATACTGCTGCTCTGGCTCAGGCTGCACGACTTGAATCTCTGGGGTATGGTTCTTCTTTTCGTGTTGCACGAAAGTTTCGGGATTCTCTGGAGCCGCCAAAGTCCGCTGCGCCTCGGGTGAGAAAGCCCGATAATCTTTACTTTCGGATTTGGGCTGCGTGTTTTCGGCTTCGTGAATGAAACTCTTGTCCAGAGATCCAGTGGGCGAGGCTTTACGCTCTGGGGCCTTGTGTATCCGCAAGGCCTCGGGTAATGTAGTCTCATCTTCGGATCCGGTTGGAGAGTTTTTTCGCTCAGCAATGACCTGTTGCCCTGGTCGATACGGCAGATATGCAGAGGCTTTCGTCTGTTCGAGTTGCGAAGGTCCAGATGATGGAGTGTAAGGTTTGTAAGACCGGTATGGCGCCGACGAGGATGCCGAGTCCTTTGGCGAGGGAGAGTTGAGTTGATAAGGCTGGTAAGATTGCTGGGCTCCTTCTTTTTCTTGAGGGTTGAGGTCCGCCATCTTGATCAAGTCTTGGTCCAGTGTTGGTCTCGAGAGTGACAAGAAGGGCACCGAGGGAGATGATTTAAGTAGATGATGGAGAACTTCTGCCTAGAACATGGGCTGGCGCATGACTGGGGGTTCTGTACAGCCGGAACGACATGACGTCGGACGGGGAGGCTGCAGGGTTCAAGTTGCAGGTAGACGCGTGGCACATTTGACGAGGAATCTGGGAAACAGTGTGGCGGAGTCTCTGCGTCCATCATCGATCAATCCATTTGTCGGTTGTCGTTTATGCGGAAATCACGTGGCTGAAGAAGGGCCCGACGGGATTACCTCTGACGTAATTTGTAGTGCGGACTTGACCTCCCATCACTTACATCGGCATCTGGGGTTTCTCTCTCCCCGCATCCGGAGACAAAACATCCACCATCTCTTCTGGAACACCATTACGACCTGGAGAACTCCAATACCGCAGCTCCTCCTCTGCATTGGTCCAGACGGACTGGACATAGCGGATGTAGCCGGAAGTAAGGTTATATATAGATTGTCTACACAAAGAGTTCTTGCAGTAGCCCACTCTACCGCGTCCTATCCCTAGAACCACTGTTCGCGCCAATAGATCCGATCCAGGAGATACAAACAAGCTTTACGCCACCTCCGCCGACCAAAATATCATGGTTGCACAAGCTTCATCATCCACGATGGCCAATGCTCCTCCCAACTCGGAAAAAATCTATCTTCAGGGCCACTCGCAAGCGGTCCTCGAGTCTCACGGCCGCCGCACTGCGCAGTCCTGCGCCGCCTATCTCCTCCCGCATCTCAAGCCTAGCTTCACAATCCTCGACGTCGGCTGCGGCCCTGGCAGCATCACGACCACGCTTGCGCCATACGTACCCAAAGGCCATGTGACAGGCGTCGACTACTCACCCGAAGCCGTCGCCGTGGGCGAGCAGCTCGCTGCCAAAGCCGACATCAAAAACGTGTCCTTCCAGACCGCCGACGCATTTGCGCTGCCCTTTTCAGACGGCACCTTTGATGTGGTCCACGCCCACCAGGTTGTGCAGCACGTTGCGGACCCTGTTGGCTTGCTGCGTGAGATGCGGCGCGTAGCCAAGCCGGATGGCGGAATTGTTGCGGTGCGCGAGGGCGATGCGCATATTTGGTTCCCTGACGAGAGCGAGGAGGGTCCCGGCAGGGAGATGGCCAAGTGGTTTGCGCTCTGGATGCGAATGGCGCGGGATCAGGGAACGGAACCCATGACGGGCAGAAGGCTGAAGCGTCTGGGGCTGAAGGCAGGCTTTGATCGCGATGCCATCAGTGTGCAGGCAGGTACCAACTTTTTTGAAAGGGAGAGCTTGAGGCAGTGGTGTGAGACGTGGGCCAAGAGGATGACGGAGAGCGAGTTTACGACGAGGGCGATCGAGGGTAAGTACGCGACCATGGAAGAGTTGGAGGATCTGAACAAGGCATGGAAGGAGTTTGGGCATCTGGATGATGCGTGGTACAACAATACCCAGGGAGAAGCCATTTTCACCCGCAGAGACTAGGCTTTCAATGCCTCCTTCGGCTCTCGAAGCCTCTAAAAGGTTTGCTTTTTTGATACCAGACCAGTTTAATCATAATATTGTCGATCTGATTGGCCCATCCTGTTGATTTCCACCACCAAGCAGGTGTCTTTCGCACTGACTTCGTCTACAGATTCCGCATAATCCGCTCGCGTCGGTTTTCCCTATCCCTATCGTCATTCCTCCAGTTATCTTTCCGGCTGCGATCTTTATCATAATGACTGACTCTTTCTCTGTCGCCTCTACGATCCCTATCTGTTGCTCCCCTGTCCCTCTCGCCATCTCTTCTCCTCTTTTTTTCTCCTACAATCTGCTTTTCCTTCTCCCGTGGATCAATTACCACCAGATCCTCCTCGTTCTTCCTCTTCCACTCCAAACTCTTGCCTAACCGGTCTTTTTCAAAGCTCAACGCGTGGCTCATCCACCCCACGTCATTGGGATCCTCATCTTCCTGCGCCGCGCCAGGAGCATCCCATGCCTTGCAGGATTGACAATTTGGTATAAAGTGCAAGTCGCAGAGGGTCGCTTCGGGGTCCTCATCGGCGTCACCGCCGGCATCTGGTTTCTTCTCGGGTGACTCTGCCTTCTTGTGGTCTCGCTCAGGGACTGCTTCCTTTGGCGCGCTCTCGAGCTTACTTCTGAAGGCACTGAGAATGTCCAGAGCTTGCTGATCCGAGCGAGGATCGCTTGCTCCACCGCCTCGCCGCTTGCGACCCCTTGTCGCAGTTTCAGGAATCATGGATTCCAACGCCGACTTCTTCTTGGGTGCTTCTTTGGGCACATTAGTTGTCCGCTTCATACTAGCTTTCAGCGCCGCAATCTCAGCATTTGTGCGTTCTAAAGCTGAATTCACTTCTTGGGCAGGTTCATCTTCAGAATCGGAGTCTGAGCTAGACGGGGAGCGAGACGAGCGACGCGGAGGTTGGACGTGCGCGGATGGCTTTGGTAGGGGCGACGGGGACTTTTGAATGCGAGTGGGGTCAGGAGATTGCGCAGGCAGTGGGCTAGGTTTTCTAGCTGTCTTTGCAGGCTTTGATTCAGGTGTCTTTGCACTCCCCTTGTCGGCAGCGACCTTGGTGTCTTCCTCGGCGCTGACAAGCTTGGGGTTGAATTTTGGCTTTTTGACCACAGGCGCAAAGCCTGCATCGTCACCCTCGTCCCCGCCAAAGCTGAGCAGTTGCTTTGCCGCTTTCCTCTTAGGCTTCTTAGGGCCCTTCTTATCTCGCACCACTGGTTGCGCAACCTGCACCCGCTTGACCATGTCATCGAAGAAGTTCACCACAATCTCGGTGCTTTGAATCTTAGTTGGGTAGAGTGGTCTTTCACTGCCCTCTTCCTCGGTGAGATCTGCCTCGCCCATCTTCATCACGTTGTAGATTGTGTCGCCCTCGACGCGCCCAAACATTGTATTGCTTCCAGTGAGATCTGGAGTGGCCCCCAAAGTCAGAAAAAACTGGCTTCCATTGTCGTCCTTTTGGCCTGTGTTTGCCATTCCTAAGAGACCTCGCCTGTTGAACTTCAACCGAGAGTGGAACTCGTCTGCAAAAGGCTCGCCATCGTAGCTGCTCTCGCCGCCAGAGCCGGTGCCGGTCGGATCACCGCCTTGTATGATGAAGCCCGGCACCAGACGGTGGAATATGGTATTGTCATAGTAGCCGTCGAGACACAGCTGAAGGAAGTTTCGTGACGTGACGGGAGTCTGTTTAGCGAAGAGTTCGAGGGCAATGTCTCCGGCAGTGGTATGCAGAATGACCTTAGCCGTGGGCTGCGGCTCCAGATTGTAGACCGAGGACATGGCGACGGCCGAGGCGCGGGGCCGGAGTGAGGGCTGACGTTGTGAGGGGGCCTAAGGAGTAGAGGTCCAGCGCGGTAGAACTGATGGCGTTGAGAGCGCGTGCAGGAAGTTGAGGCGCGTGCAGGAAGTTGAGAGTGCGTGCAGGAAGTTGAGAGCGCGTGCAGGAGATTGAGAGCGACAACTTGTTAGCGGGGAATAAACATGGCCGCCACTACCGGTTATCCTCCGATGAAACGCGGTCAGGATATTCACCGCCAATGTCCGTGCGTGCTCTTGCGGCAGGACGTCACTGGCCATGGTGGGATACAAAGTAGACTTACCATGCCCTCTTCTTTCCTCCCCTCCTCTTCCCTTGAAGTTACTAAGATGCGGTGAATCTTGAGACGGTCTGACCAGTAGCTGCACCACCCATCATGCTGCCCTACATCAACCTCCGTACGCATGGCTTCTTTAACTTCGCTCGTGCCCGGAGACGTTGCTGACTGGTCTTGCTTAGCTTTCGAGTACATTGCAAGTGTGCTAGGAGCTTCTACCGATGAGCGTGCGCCCACCTGCTCCTTGGAGACGCGATTCTGAATACTGATCCTCGCAGTCAAGCTCATCGTATCCTTCCTGCTCTCCTATCCGCTCGCTGGCGTCCTTAAGCGCATACCAGACTCGAAGCCGTGGCAGAAGAACCTTTTTATAATAACGTACGTCACTTTTGGATCCAGGCAAGTGCAAAACATTCGCTAAACGGACAAGGGTTGCGCTTTTTTACCTAGTTGGTCTGTTCGACCTCTGGACAGGCCTGCGGACGCTATTCATTAGCTCTGCTGGAGCATATGCTATAGCCCGATATATCGACGGGCCGTTCATGCCTTGGATAGGGTTCGTCTTTCTCATGGGTCACATGTCCATCAACCACCTGGACAGGCAATTTCGGAATGCTCCCCAGACGGTCGACATTACTGGAGCACAAATGGTTTTGGTCATGAAGCTTACTGCTTTTTGCTGGAACGTGCACGATGGACGTCTGCCCGAGAGCGAGCTCTCCGACTACCAAAAGGAGCGCGCCATACGCGAATTTCCGTCTTTTATGGACTTTGCCGGATATGTGCTCTTCTTTCCATCGCTCTTCGCAGGCCCTGCATTCGACTACGTGGACTACCACCAGTGGTTGACCACCACCATGTTCAAACTGCCACCTGGGGTTGACCCAACGCATGCGCCACCAACCCGCAAGAAGCGCAAGATTCCCCGTAGTGGAACTCCGGCCACATGGAAGGCCGTTTACGGTCTCGTCTGGATTTTTGCTTTTCTCAAGTTTTCAGCTTGGTACTACCCGGAATACCTACTCAGCGACGAGTACATGAAGTACGGCATTCTCAGGCGCGTTGTGCAACTCCATATGCTTGGACTCACGACTCGTATGAAGTACTACGGTGTTTGGCTACTGACCGAGGGTGCCTGCATTCTCAGTGGTATTGGCTACAAGGGAGTGGATCCTAAGACTGGCCGTGTGAATTGGAACAGGCTTCAGAATGTGAAGCCTCTCGGAATCGAATTCGCCCAGAACACACATGCCTATTTGGGTAACTGGAACGTCAACACTAACCTGTGGCTTAAGAACTACATGTATCTGCGTGTCACGCCAAAAGGCCAGAAGCCTGGCTTCCGCGCAACGTTGGCGACTTTTGTTACTTCTGCCTTTTGGCACGGCTTTTACCCAGGCTACTACATGGCCTTTGTTTTGGCAAGCTTCTTGCAGACCATTGCAAAGCGTAAGTCCCACCGTATCACCAAATGGCTACATGCTTACATAATCCAGATGGACGTCGTCTCCTGCGCCCTTTTTTCCTCACGCCCGATGGTCATCGACCACTAGCCAACAAGATCTACTACGACATTTTCAGCTGGCTAGTCACACAACTGGCTTTCTCCTACACCGTCATTCCGTTCATTCTTCTCAGCTTCTCCGACTCCTTACTCGTCTGGAAACGCGTCTGGTTCTACACCATCGTCGGCGTGGCTCTTAGCTTCGGTTTCCTCAACAGCCCAGGTAAGGTGATTCTGCAAAAGAAGCTCAAGCAGCGCGCCGCAAAGGGTCAGTCCGCCGGTCCTGGCGTCGGCGCCAAGGCACAAGAACGTGCCACCGCATCTGGTGCCGCTGCCCTCTTGCCTGAGAAGCTCAAGCAGCGCAAGACCACGCCGGTTTCTTTTACCGCGGATGACCTCCTCGAGGAGAAGATTCTCGGTGAGGCGCTAGGCATCAGGCCAGGACTTAGTCGGAACATTAGTACCGACAGCTTTGGTGGCATGAAGAGACAGGAGACGTATCTCGGTCTGCCCGATGATCCCGAGAAGGAGTTCCAAGATGCGATTGATGAGATCAAGGCTGAGGTGCAGCGGAGGAAGGCCGCCGGCGAGGGACCGCCAGGCGTCGCTGAAGTGAGGGAGTGGGTCGAGCAGAAGATGAAGCGGCAGAAGAATTAGGCCGTTCAGAAGGCGATATTGATTGGGTCTTTGAGAGCGTTGTGTCATTGCATCGTTCGGCCCCCAAGAACTCTGCCAGCTCGCTTGTTATAGCGCCTCGATGAGCGTCTTTCGGATCGGGTCGGCTGGGCCGAAGTATTGTCGTTCCTGATTGCGCATTGGTGGTTGGAAAATGGTACGTTGGGTCGGTCCGTACGTTGGCGCTCTCCTCATTCTGTGCATGATCACACCAAGAATTGCAAAATCGCCATTTAATCATTGAAGACAGTGGTGGAGTTGATACTGGTTGTATCTCGGGGTTGGGCGCCCGGTTAGCGTCCACACAGGTAGCCAGGGCCGACTTGGTACTACCAACGAGTCAGAAATTCCAGAAATTCAAGCTCACTACGTGCGTAACCAAAGAGCATTCATCGTCACTGCCTTTAGTTGGCATTGGAACACAGTGGCAGTAACCCGGGGGAAGCCAAAACCCCTGTGCTTCCCCCCTTTCCTGCCTGACCAGACTTACAAGCCCTCCGTCACTCAGCCACTTTTACTCAGCATATCCATTCCAATATCACCTACGGTCTGCTGCGCACTGCTGCGCAGCTTATCACCTAGTCTCATCTCGTGTAAATTACTTGCTCAGTCGTTTGAACACAGTTCTTGCAGCTGGCCGCTTCAATTCCGTCGCGCTCCTATCTGGAATCCGCGCGCCCGAATCGCCTAGACCAAGACTCCATCTCATCTGCCGGTAGTACTCGGAGCGACGACGAACAAGCCAAATCCCTTAGGTTAACCCTCAGCCGCAGGCAACGCAGCAAAATGTCAAATAACAACGAAAACCCAACTCTCCGATCCCACAATAACACATGGGGATGGTCCCAAGCTCAGCTATTCGGGTCTGCCAAACGCGAGCTTAGCTTGCAACGTGGAGAAATAAAACCCCTGCGACAGCAAAATGAGGTCTTTCAGCAGCTCGCATACGAACGCTACCATATATGCGATAAACAGCAACAACAAATTTGCAATCTGCAACGACAGAACAGATCTTTTGATCACCATCCACTCTTAAAGACTCCCTTGTGCGGACCTGTAGCCAGGTCCTTAGATAGTCTGGAAATTGCGCGCAAGGCCGTTTGGCGGAAATTGCAACCAACTGTCCCGTCCTGAATAGTCTTTGACTCTACCATGACGTAAAGCAAAAATGAATCAATAAATCAATCAACAAATCTTTTGATTGTCGTCTTGGCGCTGTTGAGGAGGCCCGGCAGCAGAAGCGCTATCAAATCGGCCGTTGCAGCTAAATGGGAGAAAGCACCCACATTACGCTGCGTAATTGTTGTAATGTGATTGAATCAGATTGAGCAAGGCGAGCTTGGAGAAGGACCATTTTTCAAGTCTCCTACGTTTTGTGATTGACGGAGGACGTGGTCGTTGCGGTCATTTGTACTGATAGCGTGGGCGAGACTTTGGAGAACAAAAGGTCCGGGGTGTATTGGTCGAGCATTAAAATAGTCTATTGTGACCGAAAGAAGAGTAGTCCAACCGGATTGACATACCTGACAGCTCATTGGCGCGAAATCCACCAGTCTGGGTCCAAGTCTGGCAACGGTGAAGTCTTCTCGGCAGATGCCAGTGCCAAATCAATCAGATCCCAAAACCTGGCTCTATCGAGGCCTCGCGGGATGCGGACGCCTGGCTCTCCACTCCCAACCTTGGTGACCAAAGTCCTTCCAAGCTGTCCAACAGCTTTCAGATCGCCCACGTGGGCTGGGCTGGGTATGTGGACACCCTCGGTCACGACCTCAACTCTGAAGCGCTCCCCGTGGTCATCGAAGATGTTGGGCATGAATGCTGCGGCAAGGGCGAGAGGGTCGTGGAGTGGAGGACCATCGCAGAGGGCAAACTCCTCAGCATAAGTTTTGGCGAAAAATGTCATGATTTCGTGGAAGAGAGCGCGAATGGGCGATGGCAGTGGCCTATGTTCTGGGCCTCTGGGGTTGCTTCTGAGATCTCCAAGGAGCTTGGTCTGCACTGCCTTGGTGCCAAGTACTTGATGGGTCAAGTCCAAAGGTGCAATCGTGGTTTTAGGTGACAAGACTGGATGTGACAAAAGAAATTGAGCAGCCTCGGGGTCACAGTAGATCTTGATCTTGTCAGTAGATTGTGAAGTTCGGCTTCGGGGCGATTTACGTTGAATTCGGCATATGGCGTCCAGTTGCCGAATCTCTCACCCTCGCCTTGTACCTTTCCCAATGGCGCGTCGGTGAAGCCCCCACCAATAGCTCCGCCCATGATGCTGAGGCCCGCAAGGTGATCAGCAAGATCCGGATGTTCCTTGATTGTGCGTGCAGCATTTGTCAAGGTTCCCGTCGCAACAAGCCACGCTGTTTGCGGTGGTGTGGCAATAAGTGCTTTGTATATAGCCTCTGAGGCCTCGACGTCCCGGACTGCCAACTTGACAGGCTTGGGAAGAAGTGTCGTTCCATCAAGTCCAGATTCGCCTGAGCTCATTCAGTGAGTGGGCCGATCGTTAAATAAAGATGCGTACCGTGGATGCTGGCTGCGTGGACTGCATCTCGCACCAAAGGCTTGCTGGCCCCAGGGTATACAGGAATGTCGCGACACCCAATCGCTTCCAGTATGCTCAAGCTATTTTGTGTAGTGTGCTCCAAAGATGCGTTTCCATGGACTGAGCTGACACCAAGGAGATTGACCCTGCAGCTGTGGGCTGCCAGTAGAATCGCAAACGCATCCTGAGAGGCTAATCAGAGAAGAGGCTGCACAGTTGGTCGAAAGTGGCGTACATCATGACCTGGATGAGCGTTAGGCTTTGGCGCAGCACGAGGCAAGGGGGAGCAAACCGGGATCGACATCGAGCCACACCGGAATGGCGGATGGGAGTGTGTCTGGCATAATGAGAAAACACGAAGACAGTTTTTGATAGAGCGGAAGACGCGTTGGGAATTGGTGTAACGTGTGGAGGGGGCTCGGAATAAACTAACCGTGCGGAGATAGCGGCGATATTGTTGGGGGGGTCCAATCAGGAAGAATCGCCCGCGCTTACGCACAACGCGTCCTTCCCGCCAGATGAACCTTCGCCCTGACCACGCGCGCCCCCCAGAAATGTACAGATCATCAAAGCCCACGCATCAGCCATGTTTGGCTACGAGTTTGTCGAGCTCGACAAGGCCGCTAAAGCCGCCCGGCGGCAGTCACTCGACGAGAGCGCATTCATAGCTCAATGGTCCATTCTGCCAATCCTTGCGCTCATCCAACTGGCATTTCTGTTGCAATGGACCTTCACTAGATGTGCCGGAGAGACACCTCGCTCGCCTTATCCCCGGCCCATGACAATCGGTCGCAACTTATGGGTTGTTCGTACTAAGGAGACCTGGACGAAGTTTCGCTGGTGGGTCGATGAGCCGCTGCGAAAGGGTTGGTTCACCAAAGGGGAGACCATGCTTGCTGGAATTTGGACTGCATGGCTCCTATTTCTCTGCATCAATAAGACTGGAAACGGTATGTTCGTGTCAGACCTTGTTCTACATTGAAGATTCATGGGATTCCAAGTTTTGAATTTGTCAATCGATTCATCAAAGACCGACCATTGACGAGCATGGACTGATTCTGAATAGACTATCTCCATGTCACAAAGCGCTTCGGTATCGTGGCTTCATCTCAACTACCCCTCCACTACATCCTCGCTGTGCGCTCAACCTACTCTCCCATTCAGCTCCTTACTCGACTCTCTTACGAGCGCGTCATCGCCATTCATGAACTTCTTGGAAAGATTGTGACCTTTATCTTCGCCCTCCACGCGGGCTTCTACTTCAATTTCTTTATTCAGAAAGGTGTTTTGTCCAAGCGCATCTGCGACGTTGATGTCATAACTGGAACTATTGGCTTTCTAACGTTTGCCACTATGAGCACGACTGCGCTTTCGGTGTTGCGTCACTGGAACTACCGCGTATTCTATACTACGCATATCCTCCTCGCGCTCATCGTCATCGACGTGCTCATCTTCCACGTCTCTCATATACGAGTCTACGTCTTTGAGATGTTTGGCGCTTTTCTTTTGCTCCAGCTGTTGCGCCAGGTTCTGACACGCCAGTACTCGGGTACCATATCCCTGATACCTGGAACCGACCTCGTGCAAGTCATCATTCCATTGCCGACGGAAAAAGTGGCACGTCGATTTAAACCAGGACAGCACATACATCTGTCGCGGCCACTGCTTGGAAGCGTTGGCTTGGCTAGCGCCTTCGCCATGCGCTATCGTACGAACCCGTTTACGATTGCTTCGGTCCCGCAAAAAGACAGACGGGTCGTGCTCGTGGCCCGCGTCCTGGATGGCAACACCAAACATCTGGCACAAATTGCCCGCTCCCTGCGTGGCGATGGCCACTCAGAAAAGTCCGTGGCCTTGCCGTTGACCATCGAGGGTCCGTACGGTGCAGCGGGCTCGTTCCCAGACTTCAAAGAGTTTGATCGCGTCTTGCTTGTTGCTGGTGGTGTGGGCGGAACCTTTACCGTTCCCATTTACCGTAGCATCGTGGAGGAGGATCGCGACGGCAACTTGGCGCCAGTCAGGACGAGGGTCAAGTTTGTCTGGGCGGTGCGGCGATTTGTTGAGACAAATTGGGTGCTAACAGAGGAAAATGGATCCTCTGTTGCTATTTTGAAAGGGCTCGAACTATACGTTACAAGAAAGGGCACTGGAGAAGAGCATGCGGGAGATGATCAGCAGGGCTTGATGGATGAGTTTGAGCTTGCAGAAGGCGAAACTTTCAACCAGCAGAGCGAACATGCCAAGAGCCATGGCTGGAGCGTTGAGCATTGCCGTCCTGATCTTGCGAGAATTGTCGAAGAAACCTTTACTGGATCTACCGGCAAAGTTGCAGTCTTGACGTGCGGACCTCACGAAATGATTGCTGAGCTCAGGCGGCACGTCAAAACATGGGCTTGTCGTGGCAGAGACGTCTTTTGGCATGCTGAATCTTTTGGATTTTAAGAAAGATCGAATTTCCGGCATGGCCGGTCTTCGTATGCGCGTTCTAGAGGAATCAGAAATAGAGACTTCGGCCAACTTCCATTACGACCGAATTGCTCCTCTCGCAAAACGAGCGCCGGCCGCAAACACTCCAAACTTTGGCTCCCGATTAAAGACTCAACTCAATTGCCATGACCTCTTTCACTCCTTCTTTGATGGCTTCGACTTGCTCCGCACTCAGCCTCTTCAGCGGTCTCCTCGGAAATCCCCCGTATCCGTAATAAGACTGAATCGCCGACTTGGTTCCAGGGATGGCGGATTTGGTGAGCACCCAATCACCCTTGCTCAAGATTTTCTGGAGCTCAATGGCCTTGTCGTACTGGCCTTCGGCCCACAAGTTCCACACCTTGACACACATCTTGGGGAGAACGTTAGCGCCGCCTGCAATGATGCCTGAGCCACCACTGGCGGCCGTCTGCGCAGTAAAGTCGGCCATGCCACCAAAGGCCATGTAGCCACTTCCGTTGCTCTTGGCCGTCACCGCGCCTGCCTCCAGCGCCACACGGGTCAGTTTGCCCGTATTTCCACAGGTGAACTTGGTTCCCACAATGTTGGCATGTTGCGCCAGCTTGATAAGGAAATCGCTGTCCATGTCGATGCCGGCGACGGCGCCAGGATAGTTATAGATGATGACGGGCAGCGGCGATGCGTCGGCGACGCTGGTATAGTACTCGTACAAAGCGGCTTCATCCATGGCGTAGCGGTAGTAGCTGGGCGGCACCAGCAAAACGTATTCTCCGCCAGCAGCCGCAGCTTCTTTGCACAGCTCGATGGTACCACGGATGCTCTGCTCGCTCGCGCCCACAATTACGGGGACGTCATTGAAGCCGGCCTCGTCGAGGGCGTCCCGCGTTGCGCGCGTCACGGCTGCCTTTTCAGCACGCGTTAGATGTACGGCTTCTCCGTTGCTACCCATGGTAACTAGTCCAACGAGACCGGCCTGAGCCAGACGCACGGCGTGTTTTCTGATGGTGGCAATGTCGAGTTCCTCGGTCGAGGGGTCGAAGAAGGTCATTGTCGGCGAATAGATGCCAGGCCGCAACCGAGTCCGGCTCCTCGAGGGGCTGCCGTTTGAGTGCCCGTTCTCCGACATGATGTTGATATAAATTCAGCAATGCGCCTCAGGGGTAGGGAGCAGAACGGCAAAAGGGGACAGCAGTTGGATCGGACATCCTCGCTTTGGCCGCGGGCTGGCAGCTTTATAACAAAGGTTGCAGAAGCAGCAGCAGCGCAGTCGGCATGCCGAGTGCCGGTCACAAGCCCACTTTCGTTTGCAATAGCGCGAAGATGAGGCGGCACTGGCGGATCAAAGATAGGACGTGGAGTTTGGATCATGCGATGGCACCTTCCGGACGCAGAGCGAGCGCCCAATCAGTCTCTCCATTACCAAGGGGCAACGCTGGCGGGCTCGCTGGGCGTGGGGTTTGGTTGAGCATCAGGTGGTGCAGTTGTGGTGTTCTGAAGCGGATTTGTTTTCGCGCCAATCGGGTGACGCGTGGGGGAACGTCTGGAGGGGCTGGGATCCCCGCTGCCTGGTGCCCCACGTCGTCTGCCCCTCAATGCACGCGTTATTTCTCCGTCGAAAACCGACTGCAAAAGGAATCCAGAACGCGAACACGCCTCATCTCGCCCTCTCCCGCCCTTCTTCTCGTCCCCGTCGACCCGTCGCCTCCCTTGTCCCGCAGAATCTGACCTAATGGCGCCCCTCAACGTTTTGATGGTGCGACAACCTCTTCCCCACTCCGCCTACTTTCAGAGAAGCCTGCTGACCGCTTTCAGGTAGGGACCGGCGAGTACACCACCGGCTTTGTCGGCGGTGGTGCTTCTGGTTCAGATAAAAAGGTCGGCGTCGTGGGCTTGACGCTTTTCGACCTGCGCCGGCGAGGGAAGGTCGGAAAGTTGTCAATGGTGGGCACGTCGGGAAACAAGTTCCTGGCCATACGTAGGCGTTCGGACAAACGCACGCTCTTACAGCCTCGCTGAATTGTCCCAGGCAATCATTTGCACACAAACATCACGCAGGTCTACAATGGCCTCGATACCTCGTTTGAGTCCTTCCCGGCGAACGACAAGCGCGACCCTGAGGCGTACAAAGCGGCCATTGACGCGCTCTCCCCCGGCGATGCTATCACAATCTTTACCCCAGACAGCACGCACTATCCCATTGCACTGTATGCCATTGAGCGCAAGATCCATGTTTTGGTGACAAAGCCCGCCGTGCAAAAGCTCGAAGACCACCAGAAGCTCGTAGAAGCCGCGCGCAAACACGGCGTCTTCGTTTTTGTCGAGCACCACAAGCGCTTCGACCCAGCATACGCAGACGCACGCCACAAGGCCAAGAAGATGGGCGACTTCAACTACTTCTACAGCTACATGTCGCAGCCCAAGTCGCAGCTCGAGACGTTCAAAGCCTGGGCCGGAGTGGACAGTGACATCAGCTACTACCTAAACTCCCACCACATCGACGTCAACGCATCCATGGTTCCTGACTTCAAGCCCGTCAGAGTCACGGCCAGCGGCGCAAAAGGCATTGCTACAGACCTGGGATGTGCGCCGCAGACAGAGGACACGATTACGCTACTCGTCGATTGGGTGAAGAAGGACGATGAATCGAAGCGCGCTACCGGAGTTTACACGGCGAGCTGGACGGCACCGCAGAAGGCCGGTGTGCACAGCAACCAGTACTTCCATTACATGGCATCAAAGGGAGAGGTTCGGGCGAACCAAGCCAAGAGAGGCTACGACGTGACCGAGGATGACGGAGGGCTCATGTGGTACAACCCGTAAGTTCCCCTGAGCCATTCTAAGCTCTGTGACGACTGACTCACCGGGTCCCAGCTTCTACATGAAATATGCACCGGACGAGAAGGGCAACTTTGCTGGCCAGAGCGGCTATGGCTACATCTCGTTTGAAAAGTTCGTCGATGCCATCAACGAGCTCAAGGCCGGCGAGGCAACGTTGGACGACTTGGATGCACGGGGGCTGCCGACATTGAAGAATACTCTTGCCACCGGTGCCATCTTGGAGGCCGGACGCCGGTCGCTGGATGAGAGCCGGCCCATAGAGATTGACGAGAAAGATGGTATTTGGAGCCTGAAGTAACAAGGCAGAGTCGCGGTTGGTCGCATGCAGGCTTATCAGTTGTGGTCATGGTTTTTTCATAATAGCCAAGGCATTTGCGGTCGTCGGTCGTTAACGGTTAGAAGGTAGACAAATCTGATATCCAAACATGCAATCCGACGTTGAATACGAAATCGCCTACGCTAGTCCCTTATGAATTGTCCAGGGTTGATGAGGTTGCTATCACGTCCTGCTGCGCCAGTCGGAGCGTCCAAGTTTGGTTCGTCTGGTGCCTGGGGAAATGTGCTGAAAATGGAAAATCTGTTCGGTTGAATGAGGCTGTGGTGATGTCTCAATGCACCCAGACCTCGTTGACCGGAGGCACTGTTGTTATCAGGGCCTTAAATGCTTCCTTACGTACCAAAATACTTTATCTAGGCTCCAAATACCCTGCGCAGTCAAGCACGCCGGTTTTGGTCCCTCAACCACAGTTGAACTTGTCGTCTGGAGCAACACCCCAACACTCCCACAGTCGAATGTCGTTCGATTTGCTTATTGACCATACCATTACCTGTTTACAATTGGTGGTCCGATTTCTGTTTTCAAAGTCTCATATCTACCAACCGTTCCATCTGTGGTCTTCACTTTCGACTGGAGCTGCTGCCTTCCACTTTCACTTTCGACTAGTGCTTCCATTAGTTAATGGATCAGAGCCTGAGTGATTTCTAGGCTCCCAAATTTCTATAAAGCCGTCCTCCCGCTCTCTTCTCGCAATCCCCAGTTCACCTTTCACACCCCTCTCTCTGCCCACGCTGCCAACGCTACAAACTTATGCTACGAAAAACCAAAGCTTCAACTTACGCAACTGGTGCAAACCAACCCTTACAACCACACACCCACACATCCACAACGACCAGGTACGACATAATGAACTTCTCCCACCACTCGAGGCTAACAAGCACAGGACCAAAAACTCAATCTCGGCCACCATGGTCTTGAGATTCCCCTACAGGTTGATTGGGTGCTGGGTCCGGGAACCTGGCCCCAATCCCCTGAAGGCCTGCGAGATCGACGATGTAGACGGCCCGTACATGGAGGAAGTCGACCGTCGGCCGTGGATGTCCAAGAACTGGTGCCGATTCTGTCCTCGAGCCACCCTTCGTGACTGCGTTCTCTTCTGGCAACAGGAGAACTTCTCGCCCAGGTTTCTCTACACGGGCGACGATGAGAAGATGGCCTCGTACCAGCACGAATGGTTCGAGGCCCGCGTCGAAGGCTCCGACAACTTTGTAGAATTGGAGAAGACTCACAAGGAGAGCGAGGAGTGCGTCGAGACGCTCCTTGGCTCGGATAATCCGGCACTCTGCCACCATATGCTGCCCAAGGTCTTGAAAAGCTACCACGAGCTTCTCTTCCAACTCCAGGAGATCGAGGAGGCTTTCCGCGAACAGGAACTGGTAGGCACCTATCTTATCCTTAGCATCGCAGCTGGCTGGGACCTGGCCCTCCGTCCCGGCTTCGAGTGCTCCCTGGCCGACCAGTTCGCCCATCTCCGTGCCCTGCTGGGTCTCGAAATCCATCAGGAGGTCCTCGAACGAGCAAAGCCTCTCGAATGCGAGCGCCTCAGCGCTCTCATTGTCGAAGTCAAGAAGACCTGCCACCGGCTCATAGAGGCTTCGATCAAGCGCTGTGTTTCCGTCCACTTCACTGGCGACGAGGTTAGCGGCGAGGTCAGCGATAGCGAGAGCGACGACGACGACGACAGCGACGACAGCGACAGTAACGACGACAGCGACAGCAACGACGACAGCGATGACGGCAGCGATTACGGCGACTTTGGGTTTGGTACTACAATCTTCGAAGAAGAGTACGGCGTCGTCGAATGCGACTGGTCTGAGTGTGTGGCTTCATTGGACAAAGACTCCGAGCCTGACGAACGTAGCTTGCGGTGGGATTGAATCGCCAACCCAACTCGAGCTGGTCCCTCTCTCACTCTTCTGAAAGGCTGCAAAGACATCGTAACCTGGCGCATCCTCTCCCCCTCAAAACATCAATAAGGCCCCCTCAATCCACCAATTGAAAACCACGATGGCCCTTAAGTGACTGTTCAGACACCGTTCCCCACAGTCGTCCCTTGGCAGCGCTTCTGTCGGTTAAAAGCTCAAGGAGACGCCCTCGACTTACCATTAGACAACCATGATGGCCCTCAAGCGGCCGTGAAGGCACTGCGTGCTTGTAGGTACGGCCCCCTGGCGGCGCTTCCATCTCTCTGGAAATCTCGATACAGCGCTCTCAACTCACCAGTCGACAACCCATTTGACTGTTAAGGCACCGTGTCCCTAAACGCACGATTCTCTGGCGGCGTCTTGGATTCACATCTCGACAACGAAGAGGATTCGCATAGGCATCGCATTCTAGGAAACACGAAACCTTGGCGGCCTTTCCATACTGTCCTTTTCCGTCCCTTCATCCAAGCACGGTGCTTTTTTTTCTGTTTTCTACTGACAGTCTCTTCTTTGAGCCTTTGCTTTTTACACTCTACAACTCCAACCTCAACTTTGAGAAACCTGAAATCCAAAAACCAAAAATAAACAGACGTATGCTCCGCGCCTTGCTTGTTAGGGACGTTTGAGCATTCTTTTTCGTTCTAGCTTTCTCTTGCTTGAGCAGCACATTAGCTGGCAACTCCGCTTTTTATGCTCTTCTGCATATAGCCTCTGCTTCACATCTTGTAACATTTTGTACATCGCTGATATTCTGCGTTCTTCCAACAAAAAACCCCTGCTCATAGTCTCAGCATGCCAACACCACCACTTCTATATACAAATAGACGTGAGCCCCGCGCTTTGCGTGCAAGGGGCGCATTAGTTTTCATTTAACTCCCTCATTCTGCCTTTCTGAAAAAGCATGAAGCCTCACGTTGTGCATCCCGACGACTTCTCGAACTCGTCCTCATCGACATGAAGGCGGCTAGGCAACTTTCGACGACTAATCAGTTCTCGGCGCTGGCCCATGATGTCCTTCCCACCTCTCCATCCTGACCATCCTCTTCACTCCACCGCACACCAACACCATGGCTGACGACGTTCCGCCACCACCACCAACACCGCCATGGCGCAAGATTGCCAGCAAGGCCGTCGGGAACGACGAGAGCACTGAGACCGAGGTGAGTTTACTGCTGTGAAAGCATCAAATTCACAGCCAGCGGCGACGCTGACGATCTCGCAGCCGCCGCCGTCGCCACCTTCACCTCAGCCAAAGCCAACTAGCTCGGGCATCTTCGATGCGCTGTTGCCCCCTGACGCGCTCGAAAAGCTCGTCAGACGCGAAATGGATCCGTCGGCCATGGCGACCGAGCGCAAGGAGCCGCCTCTCCTGAAAGCTGCCATCACATGGGGAAAGCTGGGCCCCATGAAGCGAGATAGCAACGGTACGCTCGCTAATGCCCCGGAATACTTCAAGCGCCGCAAGACTTTGAACTTCAGCGGTAACCACGCGACTTTCGTCAAAAATTTGTACGAGTGGATGGAGGCGCGGTGGGCGTGGCTTGAAAAAGACACGCTCTGGAAGACTACCATGCAAATGCAGACAGAGAGGCACATCAAGGAGCTCGAGAAGGAGCTTCCAGGGAGCAAAGGCTTTAAAGCGTGTTGGCGGCGTATGATGAAATGTGGGCAGTGGCGAAAGGTCGTGGAGGTGAGTACATCTGGTGGTTAGGGAGAGATCATGCGCCGAGCGACTGACTTACTGCTGTGATAGGACTATGAGATGGAGGGACTTGAGCTCGACCTTATTGCCGCGTGGCTGTTCGCCTCGTCGTTTTCCTTCACTGGCCATGTTTTCAACACAAAGCACGACGGAGGAAATGTCACCAAGCGTGGTGCTGATACCTCCACGTCTGCTAGCGGTCCCTCTTCTGCAGCAAATGGAACCCCTGATGCACCACCCACCGGCAACGTAGAGACCTCAGGCAGCAAGAAAAAGAAGAACAAGAAGAAGAAAAAGAAAAAGACTGCCACTTCCACCGGCGACATCACGGCATCCGTTGCTAGTCTCTCTCTTGCGGAAGACGGCGCCCCTGGCACTTCATCCGACAAGCCATCCACCATTGATATCACGGCACCCAATGATGAGCCCTCTACTGCCATGATCGACACCGCAGTGACCAATGCCGAACCGTCATTGGAAGCAAGCGCATCCCCAGGAGCGCCTTTCGGCGAGGCATCTGCAAGCAGCGATACGACGACGCTCGGCAATGGCGAAGGAAGTTCCGTTCCCTCAGCAAGCGATAGCAAATCAGACACCGCATTCATCCTGGTCGAATTATTTTTGTCACACGCAGTGAGACTGGTGAAAGACGATGTGCAACTGCCGTCCACCCTGGCGGAAGCGATTCACTTCAAGCTTTTTCCTGAGATGGTTGTCATCAACACGCTTCTTGTGGTCTTGGATTGGAAAGTCGAAGACATCGAACCCGCGCTCTGGGACACAATGAAGAAGATTACGGGCATCACGGCCGACTTTCGAGTGGCTCAGCGAGACTTTGAAGACAGACTCAACCGGCGCTTCCAGGCCATTTGCAAGAAGGCTAAGAGGGCGGCGAAGAAGAAACGGAAGAAGCAAAGGAAGGCCGACGAGAAGATTAAGGAGGCTGAATACGCCAGAAAGTTGGAAGTGTTTTATGCGGAGATTGGAGAGATGGAGGCTGCTGAAAAGGCCGCAGAGTCTTCAAAGGCCAAAGTGCCCGAGGAGGGAGCAGGCGCGTAATACTCCCTTGTGAGACTGGACAGGTTGATCGAGACTTGTGGGATTGCTTAGGTAGCCAACAGGACTGAAATCATATTCAGTCGATAATGGGATCGTTTCGAACATGGCGAGAAGACGTTGGGTTGATGTTAGTGTTTATCTTGACCAAGTTGGGCAGGCCGTAAACCTTGGGACAATGTACCCCGCAACACCTCGAGCTCGAGCTTTCCACAACACAACGCCTCCAAGCCTCCAGTAACACCAATTTGCGACATCGCGTTTAGTCACCCTTGGTAGGAATCCATCCATCATGGTCTCGACTCGCAGCCACCCTTCAGCCTTCCCACCTTCCGACCTCTCCCCCACCAAACGCGCCACCAGCAAAGACCCGACGCCCGCGCCCACCTCGCTCCGGGGACCAACCACAAACACCAATGGCGGCGCATGGCACCACGCGCCGCGGCGCACAATCCTCTACTGGCTCTACATCTCGCTGCCGCTGGTGACCTGGGATGCGAGCTACGTCTTTCTGCGGCCGCACTCGATGCCCGGAGGAAAGTGGCACTCGCCCGTATTTTCGCTTTACAAAATATACTGCGACGTCGACTACAACTACGGCTTTCCAGCCTGGGATGCCGGAACTGGCTTTACGGCTGCGCAGAGCTTGCTCAACGTCGCCGAGACGTTGCTGTACGTCGCGTATCTGGTCGTGGTGCTGCGCAACGGAAGCTCCGATTCGGCCAGCGCGAAGAAAGTCGTCAAAGGCGCCGCGGCTGGACAAGCTGTCTTGCTGGGCCTCACGGCTGCCGTCATGACTCTGAGCAAGACGGTGTTGTATTTTGCGAATGAGTACTACAGCGGCTGGGAGAACATCGGTCACAACGACTGGGTGACCCTAACTGCATCGTGGATTTTGCCAAAGTAGGTCAAACTGCTCTTTGAAGTCTCATGAAATCTTGCTTACTTTACGCCAAGCACCTTTTGGATCATCTTTCCATCGTACATGGTCTACTCTTTCTGGGCCGAGATTTCCCGGGGACTCGAGGTCGCTAGCGGATTGCCTCTAAAGAAGACACAGTGATTGGCGAGCAGATGCTGTTGCACGATTGAGGAAATTGATAATGAAAGCTACGCGCGATACCCACTTGAGAAGAGAGGATTGAGATTTGGTAAATGGAGAATGGCGTAGCGCAGCACTCATACGGCTACATCTTCAGGATGCTTTCTTGTACCAGATCGCTTGCTCGCAGGGAGTAGATTCTCCCTTGTTTTTGATCAACTGCTTTTGGCTTCTTTTCTCGGAATACGCGAAGGGCTCCATACCATTTCCAGTACTGAGAGAGTATAATCATTGCTGAGTCCACAACGAAGGTTCCGGTACGTCGTATTTTCCCGGTACGTGCAGCCAGAACCTTTCTGCGACTAGTGACCACCAGTGCTATTCCAGACTGGAATCGACCGCCTCGCCACGTATCAACACAAGAACAGAATGTTGGGGTCAAATTGGATTCCATTTCAAAAATAAATAATCAAACAAACGCCACATTTTCAGATTATACTGCATCAATCATGAGCACGCCCTCGAAACCCCCATCATTTGCTCATTTTAAAGTTTGCCTTTCTGAGTTAGGACTGCAACCACTGGTCGTCTGCGAGTGTCAATCTCATATCACCGGGGGAAGCTTGGCAGAGCATGCTCTTCGACAGTGGTCTGGAACTGCGGCCTGCACTTCTCCATAAGCCCACTGACGCCCTCTTGCTGGTCATGACTTCTATCATCAGTCTCTAGCATCTCGAATCCATTGTTCAAGCATTGCTTCCCAGGCCTGGAACATGTAGACAACACTGCAGAATCGAGGAGATGTGCCAACTATGACGACCATGGATCGTGCCACATGAGGCACCTGTTCATGTACGACGCAAGTGGGCTGAAAAAAAATAGAAGAAAAGAAAACTAGCCTGTCACGCTCGTAGGAGTCGGGGACGGCGATGGGCGCTGGATTGAGGATCATTTTGGTGGTGATGGAGGTGTTTTTGATGGAGATTGGAATGGAATGTAGAGGCTACTGAAACACAAGATCTCGTCATTTCAACTTTCACAAGTCCCAATGCCATGTTTAATTACACTCTTTGTATACCAAATTGACCAATTTATCAACGTCACAATGTCACCTTCCAATACTCTCCAAGCAGCCGTCTACGACGCCCCACACATTCCCTTCCGTCTGCCCAACGGCAAAATCGGAGGCAAGTGGCTAACCATCTCATGCACGATGCTCCTCTACACGACCAAGAGGCGATGCTGGCCGACACGCGCAGCTGCGGCAGGCATGGATTGCCGGCGTGTGCAAGATCATGGAGCTGAATCCGCACGTTGCCGTGCTGGAGGTACAAAAAGGTTGGTGAGATTACGGGGCCGTGTCATCCGGGGAATACGATTCGGTGTGTTGAGGATTTTCAGAAGTGCGTGGCTCAGGGATTCAGGGGCCCAAGGGAGCTGAGTCAGGCCATGCGGAATATTTATCGTAACAGTGAGGATCCGGGCGCTTTCATCGTGGGGTGTGTGGAGGTTTTTAAGGTCAAGGGAAAGGGAAGCGCGAATAAGCTCTGAAGGGCAAGCAAGATGAATGGCGCGGCGTTGAGTTTGACCTTTTTTGGTATGAAAAAAAAGTAATACAAATGAGAATAATGAGCAACATGAAGTTTTTACAGACCGAAGAAGTGCCAAAGTGGCTCGTAAGAAATGAAGACTAGTGAGAAGATACGAGACCTTGAGCACGCAGTGCCAGTCCAACCTTGTGCTCCGACGCAAAAACGTTATTGTCCGTCCACCAGGCGTCCGCATAAGGCAAGATGGCGCCCTGGTACAGCCTCTCCCCCAAGTTGATATTTTCGTAGACCAGGTTATGATAAATCTCGACGGGGATCTCGAGAGCCTGGTCAATCTCCTCATCCTCCAGACCGCTGGCGCACATGTCCTGGATGAGGACAAGCAGCTCGTCCCAGAGATCCGGCAAAGATGACTTGACAGTCAAACCGGTTGCACCGTTGTAGACGAGGGCGAGCCACGCGCGTACAAAGCACGCCGACGCGCCAGGGAACCACGTCTTGTAAACAGGCCAGGTGCGGGATGAGGCGAACATGAGATTGTCGAAGTGTCGAAGGCGCTGGCTCTCTGCCACGCCCCAGCGCGATTGCTTTAACCGGTCGTGGATCTTGACGCGCCAGCGCAGCAGGTTTGGTAGGTGAATGGGCAGTGAAGGGTCTGCTGGGATCCTGTGCAGCTCGCGCTCCCACTGGCATCGCTCAGCCCGCGTGATGTGCTTGCCAATGCTACTCATGATGTGCGACGCGGCCTCGAGGATCTCGCCCAGTTGGTCAGATGTCAGCGTCTGGCTGCTGTATTTGGCTTCCAGCCGATCTGACTCGTCGATCAGCAGCGCTCGCCCTCTCGCCGCAATTTTGACTGCATCTAGTTCTGCTTCCACGGTGATGGTATGCTCTGGCACTGGCAGCTTTATCACGTCGAGTGACAGGTCGCTGAGTTCTTCGAGTCGCTCCGAATCGACTTCAGGCACGTCCCAATCCATGTCAAAGATGGCAAATTCGGACGGCTTGGGCGCGTGCCGCATCGAGTTGGCATAGATATCGAAGAAGCCGCCCACACTGTGAGCGCGGTCTCGCTTGACCACACGATCCTTGTAGGCATGTTGGTCTTTGACGGACTTTGGCGATCCATCTTTGATGACGGACCAGAAGAGAGGGATCAGGTGGCCTTGGGTTTTGCCGGAGTCCATGAGGGCTTCGAGTTGCTGGCAGGAGCCCATGATGGCTGAGTTTTGAGCTTTGGTCCAGGAAGACTGTAGTGGTGATTTTTGTAAATTTAAAGTAGCTGTAGCGAAGTAGTATCCGATTGCAACTTTTCCTTCTCTCGAGGCATAGTTTTTCAAGTCTTGATCAAGCTTCCGTGGCGTCCTTGTTGATTGCACGAATGAACCTGCTTTTGCTGCGATGTTCCCTTGCGTTTCCAGATCCTCATGGAGCCAAAGAGTCGAACAAAGACGGTCACGGCGCTATCACTGGCGGAGAATCCCTTTCCTGGGTCTGATGACGATGGACTGGCTTTTTGGCTCCAGTTGTGTCGCAGTTCTCAAAGTCCGAAGGTATTTGCCATGTCGAATTCGATCCGTGGTCGTCCTTACGGTCGAAAGTAGCGCCTAGTGCACATCGAGCTCCTTTGAAGAAGGGACGTGGTACAGTAGCATGGAAAGCAAACACAGCAATGCACCACTTGTGTATAAACAACTTACTTCTTAGCCAAGCTCCACTGCAGAGACAAACCAAAACAAGACCCGCTAGCTAGTCCGAAAAAGCTGACCCGACAAACATTTGGGAATGTTCTGTGGTGGCGAGTGCTGTGGCGGAATCATGGAGAAGTCCGGCTCATGGTAAGACAGAGTAGTAGCTAGGGCCACGCCGATTGCCGCAAGCGTCTTCGGCCGAACTCCTCTACCCCTTAAATTGGATGTGAGAATAGGCCCGCCCTGATTCTCGTCGGCATTCGCAACTTTTGGTTTTTATTCTGGCCGTCTTTCTCATACTGGGATGATCAATACTGCTCAATGGCTCGTCTTGCAGAGGCGGGTGACACGAGCACAACTGTTCGCTCAAAACAACTGTCGCTTTTTCAGTGACAGCCCTCTCGCATCTGCTTGCGCGTCTAATTTTGGTCGTCTAAGAGATACGTTTCAGACTGCCGTTGCCATGGACAATGCGAGAACGGGATGGCGAAATCAGATCAACACTTCATTTGAATGGAGGACTCCAAGCCTTTGCTCTAGGAATGCCTGTTGCATTCATATGCAGCATCAAAGAGAAAGATACGATCCTCCAAATCCTGCCCCATCGCAAGGACTAGGATATCCGGCTCTTATCATTCGAAGAAATTGTGGTACTTCAGGGGAGGGCGCGGATGCAATGTCCACCATCTGAGTCCCCACAACGCCACCTACTCCACTCAAACCGGCCTACAGTTAGGTCTGCGATCTCAGCAAATCAGACCGGAACAATCGAATCAGGGTTCAAGAAGAATACCTGAAATTGAGGGGACCAGGGGGAAGCCGTATGTCTTGACGGAGGTGTTCCCGTGGATGAAGCTACTTCAAGATCTTTGGAGTAGACAGACCACTCATGTTTCCTCGCCACAGAAAGTTGGGAAGCAATCAGCCACATTCAAAGAAGCCTCTCGAGTGGAACCATGACAGGACGCTGTCAGCAAAAACTGGTAGAGGGCATCAACTAGCGCCCCAAAAGAGCATGGCAGCCCAAAGTTCCACTAGTAATTGCCTCCCCATCGATATCGTGCCAATGATGTGTAGCCACAGTCAACAGTCGTGATAATGGAGGAGGAAGGTGGATCAAACAAATTTCCATCGTAATGTCAGCGAATTGCTGTCCAATCTATGAGAACATTGCAAGTCGTGCTGCTTCATAGCAGGCTGCTGACGATGTGAAGTAAGCTGCTGTGCAACTCTCGACCATCTTCTTTGTTTGAGACTTCCTGCGAGGGCTCAAGCTAGACTTTGCCCGTTCCATTCATTGCTCCACGCTCTTTTGTTGACGAAACCAAGATGCGTCCCCTCGGACATCTCCTCCTTGCGTCAGCCAGTCTTTCGGCGGCCTCGGCCAGATGCGTGATACTACAGCGCTCGGTCAGAGCAGGATCCTCTTCCATCAAGGCCGTCACAACACCCACGATTCCAACGATCTTGAGCACAGCCGTTGTCCAAGCTGCCGGAGCCCCAACGACGACTTCGACAGTATATCCCACAGGAGCCCTCCCCGACCCCGGAACCTTCAAAGCACAAAACTGGACCAAATAGAACATCCAGTACGTCGGAAACACAAAGTTCAGCGGGACGGTCGGGACCAAAGGCTTCGGAGGTGACACGTGCGTGACATGGAATGCATGCCTGACTGGACCGTCTGCGGCTTCCCAACAGTACCAGCAATCTATGGTACCGCGGACGTCATAACAGTCAACACCTCGGCCGTGCAGTATGCACGGGACTGGAACTTTGCGCAGCAGTGGTCGGGCGACCCGGCTCCACAGGCTCCACAGACCACTTGAGGTATGGACACGAGTGGCATCGCAGTCATAAATGATACACATGGTGTTGCGTACGCGAGAGAGATTTGGCGATGCGCGAGTGATGGGTTTTATGTCGACCGTGGCAACGCTATCGTCGCCGTGACGCTGCGAGCAACGAAGCCGATTGCCACGCGGATATGCCCATTGCTAAGCGGTCCTAATGCTCTGCAGATGGAGCTGCTGTCCATCTTGCGTGACGGAGACTACATTTACAGCTACACGATGGGCGGGCCGACGGGCATCGTGGTTGGGCGTGTCAAGGCTAGCGACGATGCCTTGGACGCGAAAAAGTACCAGTTCCTGCAGGTAAACGACTTTGCCACGTGGAGAACACCTGGATCGATCCCACCCGGTTCGAAGACGACGTGTGGAATGAAAACTGCCGAGAGCTTGGGCAAGTTTGCGTGCAACGTGTACGGCTCCGTCTTCTATTCCAACTACTTTCGAAAGTACGTCATGATTTGCACCGTCTACATGTCGTTCACTAACATGTACGTAGCCGACGATCCGTGGGGTCCTTGGAGCTCGCAGTACGGCCTCTTGAGTGGATGGGGGTCTGGATACGGGAGCCATGCTCATCCAGAGTACTCGCCCAATGGATCCCGCAGGAAGCTATGCTTTTCTCAAGGGCCGAGTGGACCTTTCAACATGTTCAAACTCACTTTCAACTTTTAGACGTGGAAGAATTTGGCCAGTGGTCGGTTTTACTTTTCTCGGCCTTTTGAGGTCCTCGATTGATAGGAAATGAACCCTTACAGAACATGCCGATGGAAGCGGAAAGTTTTGCTGCACATCAAATCGATATAGCTCCGATGAGTCCTAGTAGACGTAGGGGACAATTCTGTAAGGGACCTTTCTGCAATACTCGTCCCAGTCCTTGCCATACTTGGCCTTGCACTTTGCCTCGTCTCTGAACTCGCGATGTATCAACAAGACGGCGAAGTAAATCATATAAAAGTACGTGATCAACATGCCCCAGCCCTTGGCCTCGCCAGGTTTCACCTCGGTA
Source organism: Phyllosticta ampelicida (assembly GCA_020351975.1). NCBI lineage: Eukaryota > Fungi > Ascomycota > Dothideomycetes > Botryosphaeriales > Phyllostictaceae > Phyllosticta > Phyllosticta ampelicida. The sequence goes on along the minus strand of JAIFKG010000294.1, from coordinate 24,152 downwards.
CCGGCACCATTCGCGTCAGGAGCATTGAGAACAATGTAACCAGCGATGCCGGTAGGGAGACAGTACGACCAGCTCATGAGCCAATCGCCGAGATAATTGATGTGGCGTGCAGTTCCCCACCAGCCGGTGATGAGAAGCCTGCTCCCAGACGCGGTCTTCATGTACTTGAGATGCTGGACCTTGGGATCATCAGGGTTGGTGCGGAAACGGTTCTTTTCGTTGTTGGCTCCGCGGAAGATCCAGTACCCAACACCCTGGACAGCTAGAACGCAGGCAACCTCAAAGTATGTCAGCTCCTTTGGGTGGATTGCCAAGTAGCGAGCCGGGACAGAATAGATGAATGGCACCCAGACCAGATCGCCGAATGAGAGCATGAAGCCAAAGCCGTCAGTCGTAATGTCCAAGGTCGTGAGTATGGCAGATTCCATGTAAAGACCGTCAAAAACATAGAATGCGTGCGCAAACGTCACGATGAGGATGCTAGCCGTGATCTTTCCATAGGAGCTGTACTGACGAGCCATGAAAGCGAGGTCCAGAATGACCCATCCGAGCAGACCAGGCCTCAACTCCATCCACGACTTGATGTCGATTTCGCCAAAGATCGGAAGGGTGATGCGGGGGTTAAGCTCGCGTCCGATGAACCAATCGTATAAGATGTTTCCACTGTGGCCTCCCTCGGCCAATTCGCGGCTCTCCGGGTTTCCAGGCTTGACAGAGAAGCTGCGCAAGTAGACAAATACTGCCAGGACGAAGGCGATGACAAGGTTTGACGTGAGAATGGGGATGAAATTCTCCCAGATGAATGGCCAGACCGGAAAGTCGACCCCATAGACGGCAGTACCTATGGCCAACAAGGCCACGGTGACGACGGACGACGAGAAGGCATTGAAGCGGTACTTGAGTCTACTACCGGAGCGAAGCTGCACTCCCTCAACTTGTTGCGCAGGCAGAATCTTTCCCAGAACAAGGCTCAGCGCATAGTATCCGAGGGTAGCCACGAAAGCCTTGGTGTTGACCAGGCTGGAAAGTCCATGCCAGCCAACTTCGCGCTTGAGCTGTTCCAGGGAGAGCGTGTACGGGTGGAGGACGGACGGCGGCGGGCATCCTGAAATGTCGTTGCAGAAGAAGGCGAAGAGGTAGCAGAGGAACGGGGTCCCAAGCGACACTCCAAGGGCTCCAATGCTTCGGGAGGTCAGTTGCACGTTCCATGGGCGCTCTCGAAAGCACTTACGGGCCGCCGAATTCCATAGGATGCTCGTGTTTGTCCGTGGACGCGTCGGCGATCGACGCGCCGGAGTCGGCGGTTCGCGATTTCCTCTTTTTGAGTTCGGCCATGGTGAAGTAATTGGGCTGGACGCGATGCAGACGGAACAGCGCAAGGGCGTGGAGGAGTCGTAAAAGTTTATCGCGGGCGGATGGGGGGCGGAATGGATGATGCCACCACCGTGTCTTTCGTGCAGGGTCCAAGCTCCGCGGCCAAGAATAGGGTGAACTGGCTGCAGCTCCTACGCCACTCTCCACGACGCGATCTGGCCTGTCGCGACCGCAGGATTCACAAACTGCCACCAAATCATGAGGCTATCCAGCACACTGGCCACGGCTGTTGCGCTGTGCTCCGCCTTCGCCGCTGCCGCAGACGACAAGAAGGAAAAGAAGCTCAAGCCATGCACCACAAAGTCCCCCTCCGACCGTTTCTTCGACCTAAATCCCATAAACGTCCAACCGTCGGATAAGAAGAAAAAGTCAAAGGGAGAGCGCACAGAAAGCTGGCACGCCAAAGGATACGATTATCCTGCAAATTTTACCCTCAACTTCTGCGGCCCCGTCGTCGAAGACTTGGATGGTGTGGTCGGTTTGGACAAGGCCGATTGGAGGAACGTGAGCGCATACTATACTTCACATGGCAAGACATATTCGATAGGGTCAGTACTCTTGCTACTTCCTGTGGGAGACCAGAGCTAAATTAGGCGTCAACAGCCAAGAAAATTCCAAACCCATCTTTCGCGGGAGGAAGCTCGTCCTCGAATACACTGGAGGCTCGCCATGCGCCTCGGATACGACCAAACGTGGCTTGGACTTGGACCACCTTTCGGAGAGCAAAAAGGTCAAAGACGACGACGGCAAGAACAATGGTGCTGCTGACGATAACAAAAACAACGATAAGTATGAAAATAAACCCAAAGCCCAGTCCGACGAGCGCCGCAAGTCGACCATCATCTCCCTGCTTTGTGAAACAGACTCGCTGGCGGTTTCCGACGGAGTGAATGTCGCATTTGTCGCCGCAAGCCCTGACGAATGCACATACTTTTTCGAAGCCCGGAGCAAGGCTGCCTGCGGAGGAATCGAAGCTGACAACCAACAACTGGGGCCTGGAGGAGTGTTTGGAGTGATTGCAATGATTGCAGTGTTGGTGTACTTTGTCGGTGGCTGCGTCTACCAGCGTACTGTGATGCACCAGCGCGGTTGGAGGCAAATACCGAATTTCTCTTTCTGGAACGGCATTTGGACATTTCTAAGCGTAAGTCGATGTAGACGGTTTTAGACACAATGTTCAACTGCTTGCTTGTTTGTTTACCAGCACGTCGTTTTCCCAAAAGCTAACCGCGTCCAGGACATGTTCATCATCCTCACCTCGTCCTGCGCTCGGTTTCTTCCGAGCCGGCGAGGATACCACCGCGTCACGTCCTTTAGCGGCGACAGAGTGACTTCTTCGCGGCGGCCAGAATCGGACGATGAAAACCGTCTAATTGACGAGTTGGACGAGTCGTGGAACGATTGAGCGTTGCAGTCTAGCAGGGCAGGGTGTATGGTACCTCATATGGGTTGGAATTGTTGGTTTTGAAGTTTCTGTCAGTATATATGGACATGCTAAGGGTATGTGTGTGAAGTGAGTAGCCGATTGAAAACCTTTAGTGATGTGCATTAGGCGCCAAGACTAAGCCAAGGGTCGCGACAAGGGTGCTCGTGGCTAAATCTGGATCGATCTATGGTTCCTGCAACGGGTCGATCTTCGCTTAGAATGCCGTCATCAGTTCTGCTTGCGCCCTCGTGTACCACGTACTACCGCCCAACTTCTGTACACGCTGTTTTATACATCACGTCTTCTGGAATTGCAGTCCGCCACCAAATCATGCCCAAGCAAAAAGTCGGACCTCGCGTCATCTACTGGCATAGAACTGACCTTCGTCTGCACGACTCTCCCGCCTTGAAAGCGGCGCTTGACCTCAAACCAGAATGTCTCTGGCAGTGCTGGACATGGGACAGCCACTACGTCTATCGTGCAAGGTACCAATTCAAAGCTTTCAATGCCCCTGAACCGCGTCCACCTGCTCACCTTGCTTCCAGAAACGGACCTAACAGATGGCAATATTTGTTGGACTGCCAGCGGGATCTGTCAGAATCCATAACAAAATTGAACCCAAAGTCGAAACTGTTCGTGATTCGTGAGGGCCCGCAGACGCTCTTCCCAAAACTGTTCAAGGCGTGGCAAGTCTCGCATCTAGTGTTTGAAAAAGACACGGATGTGTACGCGCGAGATCGCGATGAAAGCGTGGTCAAGCTCGCCAAAGACGCAGGCGTCGAGGTGATTGTAAAGATTGGGCGAACGCTGTACGATCCTGACGTGAGTGCCCTGGCCTGCCCCGTATGAAAGCAAGGCGAAGCTGACTGCCCGTAGGAACTGGTAAAAGGAAATGGAGGCAGACCGACCATGAGCATATCGCAGGTACAGGCCGTAGCAAAGAAGTTAGGAGAGCCACCGCGGCCCATCCCAGCGCCCGAATCTCTGCCAGATCCAGGCGACACGCCCCTGGATTTCGACCAAGAGAAGCCGTTTTCGGATCCAGATCGCAACAAGGACACACGCGAGGGTGAAGAGAATTCGTTCTCCGCACTCGCCGGGCCCAATGGTGACTTTGCGGTGCCAATAATGGAAGAGCTAGGTCTCCCCGCCGCCACGACGCCACATCGCGGCGGCGAAAGTCTGGCGCTCAAGAGGCTGGCCGAAGTGTGCAAAGACAAAGAATACACGGCTACATTCGAGAAGCCTAAATGCGCGCCAACAGACTTTGATCCCGCGGCGACGACGCTGCTGAGCGCCCACTTGCACTTCGGCAGTCTGGGCATACGCGAGTTTTATTGGCGCGTGCAGGATGTCGTGGATGAGTGGAAGAAGGGGAAGCACAAGGTGCAAGCCACCCAACCACCGACAAGCTTGATCGGCCAGCTGCTATTTCGCGTGAGCCTCTCTTTCCGTAACGAACCTTGAGAATGGATGCCGACTGATGGCAACAGGAAATGTACTTTGGCGCGCAAGCCGCCCTCGGCCACGCCTTCCATCAAACCCACAACAATCCCCAATGCCGCTTCATTCCGTGGCATCTGCCATCCAAGATTGATCCAAAAACTAATCTCGCCACCGGCGGCTACACGGTCGACTCGCGCGCCGCGGAGCGACAGTTCCAGCGCTGGGCCCACGGGCTCACCGGCTTTCCCTGGATCGATGCGCTGATGCGACAGCTGCGCCGCGAAGGCTGGATCGAGCACCTCGGACGCCACGCCGTCGCTTGCTTCCTGACGCGCGGCGGCTGCTACGTATCGTGGGAGCGCGGCGCCGACGTGTTTTCCGAGCTGCTCATCGACCACGAAGCGGCCTGCAACGCGGGCAACTGGCAGTGGCTAAGCTGCACGGCCTTCTTCGCGCAGTTCTTCCGCTGCTACAGCCCCACCGCTTTTCCGAAGAAATGGGACAAGAAGGGCGAGTTTGTGAGGAAGTACGTGCCTGAACTGGCAAAGTACTCCGACAAGTGCATTTATGAGCCGTGGACCGCGAGCGTGGCGGATCAGAAAAGGTGGGGTTGCTTGATCAGGGGTGACGGTGAGGAGAAGGAGGAGGCAAATTTGAACGTGTATCCTGAGCCCATGTTCGACTTTGGTGAAAGGAGGGACGCGTGTCTGAAGGGTATGAAGGAGTCGTATGGTGTCGGGCTGTACGGGAACGACAAACGCATTATGGATGGCTCGTGGAGGAAGCTATTCCCCGATGATGCGGAGGGGTTGAGCAATGGCAACGAAGTGCAGAGCGATGGTGGAGACGAAGCTGAGTCGAAGCCAAAGAAGAAGGTGGCCGCGGGAAAGAAGAGACAGGCGGGACAAGGGACGCTAGATGGCGTTTTGAAAAAGGCAAAGACATGATCTAGAAATAGGCCGTGGCCATTATTTAAACCCGTAAGAAACGTATGGCCTCGCTCTATCAGATATCTAGCTGGTCTGCTGATTTCTGCCCTGTGGCTCTATGGCGAGTTAGTTCAGCTCCCTATAAATGACCCAACATGGGAGGATGTCGTCAAGTGCAAAGCTTGGATGGGAGCTAAGAATGTTGCAGCTTAGAACAGCTGTGGCGTAAAAATTTGAGATGAAAGTGCCTGAAGTGGATGAAAAGGGACCTCCTCCATCGTCACCGGCTCGCTCCAGTCACCTACCATCCGCCTGCTGTTCTTCTGGCATTTTCATCTACTTGAGAACGTCCAACTGCAACTGTGTCTTTGAAGGATGTCAGAGAAGCGATCGAGTTATTGAGGCTTGAAGCTGCCCCAAAGCCGAGCGCACATGGATACCTCGAAGAAGTCCACCGCACGGCGGGTGACAAAGGGCGACATCATCTTCCCCGACCGCAGAGTCCCAATCATGATGCAAAGGCCCCCACTCAAGACGTACAGCCATGACCGATGCTAACAGCCTTCCTCGGGGTCGAGTTGGAGGCGGGCGCAGACAATCCTGTCGACCCAACACTCGGGACGCGTTGCTCGTATGGCAACAGTGTGCGAAGCTGTCCCAACCGGCTGCACTGAAAGTCAGATTTCGGTGGTGGCGATATGACTGTTTTCGGATTTTGACGGAGCTCGCTGCTGAGAAGTCCTTCCAGGAGTTGAGACCGTAGCCGCTGGAATCGCCAGCTGAGGCGATCGGTGATGGTCCATCGACACCGCCTCTCGTGCTGGTAGTGGCGAGTGCGAAGGAAATGTATACCGGTCTTTCCGTCCTCCTTTGGTGCAGCGGAGACACGGGCGCATCTGAATCACACTTGACTTTCCATTGCCTACTCTGCACACAACTGAACTGTGGTCTTTTCCTCCGCCGACGAGGAGGCGCCTGATGTTGGTCCATCTTGCGGCTGGATTGATTTGATTGTTATGAGGTAGAAAAATGGACGCAAAAAAACTAAGAGCACGAAAAATGAAAAAGAGGAAAAAAAAAATTAGAAAAAGAGTCGACGTCAAAGTGGGAAGAACGGATTGGGGGAGAGGTGCTCGAGACTTTTAAGGCTCGACCTTGGAATTTCCTAATGGGCTCGGCTCGTACTCAATTTTATCTGATATCGGCGTTGGCACTTTCCCGGTATCCGGTTTGTCCCTCGATGTCATCTAGTGATGGGTGTAGTTTAGGTGCATGAAAGCTCCCTAGGCGTCCGCGATGGGGCTCAGAGAATAGCGGTAAGATTTCTTCCGCTTTCAGTCCCGAAAATCTCGACCGGCAAACACCAAACGTGGATGTACCAATTTGAAACCAAAAAAACATACTTTCCGTCCTCTTTTACCCGGTCCTTCTTAAGCCCATGTGAACACGAAAGAAACCAAGCATCTTCGTCTAATCCCGATTACTGCTCCTTGACGATGCGACGCACAAGTGATCTGTTAATGACGCATCTCTGACGAGCAACCTGCGCTTTCACTGATGATGCGCCGAACAATAGCTAAAGAAACGCCTATCAGATTACCCAACTGATTGACTGACATTACAGGGACCAAATATGGGACAAATCCGGCAAAGGACAAGCATCCACGGTCGACAGGTGCCACAGTCAGCGCCAGCGCAGTCTAATGGCAACGTGCGATGGGTTCGTCATGCGCACGGAAGCTCGCCGGCTCGCCCACTCAGATAGAAGGGGGGCTCAAGCGAAGACTAGTCTACTCTTCCATTTCGAAGTAACGACCAGAGGGAAAAGGACCACAAACCATGGTGGGGTAAAGATGCCGATGATTTTGATGGGAGGATTAAGGCCAGCGAGATGAGGGTCGAGGTGGGAGTTCTAATGGTGTGTCGGTTGGCGATGCTGTTGCGGCGATGGGAAGGAGAGAAGTCGTTTTGATGATGCAGTGGAGCAGCCACGGCATGCTATCCCGCGCGGTCGTATTGATCATGCAAGTCGCCCAAAGACCTGCAGGTCGCGGATAGTTGAACCAACAAGAGAAGGGGCGGACGGCGGCAGTCCTGGCCATGTGCCAAAGTTCTTCCTGCTCTTGCGGAATCTGTTCTTTCGGCTCGTTCCAAGCACACCCGATTTGTCCTGAAAAGATCCAAAATCGTTGAGTTGGGATTGAAAATCTCACCTCTCACACCCACACCATCCACACCGCGACCAGGGCTGCAAAAACAACACTCCTTACCACAAATGCGCCTCCCCACAACGTCCCCGCTGCATTGACGTAAAAGATGGCACCGAGGTAACTGCACGTCAAATGGCCAAAGTTATTGCCGGCCCTGGTACCATAACTCTGCTCTAGCCCCTTGCCCTTGAGCGGGCATGCGAAGCTCATGGTGGCGGGGCAGCTCTGCACGAGCGAGTAGCAAAGGTCGTCGCAGGGCAAAAGCTCTTTGTATGGGCCGGGCTGGATCAGTTTGTCAATCAGAGAGTTGCGACTCGAGTTGGCATAGAGGCGATTGCGCAATGTCGAGTTGTATTCCTCGACGTTGTCGGCAAAGGGCGTTTGCGCAATGGTGGTGCCGTTGATGAAGGGGGATGCTACGTTCCGTGGCTGCAACCATTCGTCGGCCGCCGAGAAGTCTTCGCAGCGCGGAATGGAGACAGCGCAGAGCCAATTCTTGTACGCTTTGCTACAGTCGGTACAGTTCTTCGCGAGCGAATACTGGGCTGTGGTCGTTGTGTTGCACGCTGTTTGCTGTAGCGTGTAATCAAAGTTTTGGTACATTTCGAAGGCGTAGTTGTCGTAAAGTTCTCGGAGGGCAGTCACGTTTGGATAGCGCTCCGGGTTGCTGGGAACGGCATACGACACTTGATCGCAAAAGGTGAGATTGTAGATGATTTGGCAATTGTTGTCTGCTACACTGTCAGATTTTGCCTTAGCTTCCAGCTTTCTTACCTTACGTACCTGACTTGGTGGTAAAGTTGACCATCGGCCAAACTTGGCCTCCACCACCGACAACTCCAGCTCCAGAAGCGGTGCTGTTGCCTTGCATGACTGGGAAAGATTCGTACGCAGTCGATCCATTTAGACCCTCAACGAAAAACTGCTGCTTGGGTTTGTTTCCCAAGCCAGTCGTGATCATGCCTGTGATCACAGTCGTTGGCGCCAGTGTCTCGGCATTCTTCAGCGCGCAGTATGACCGTTCGAGCCCAGCGATGTTGGTATTGTTGTTGTTAAAGGTGTAGACGTAAAAGGGGTCGACGGCGTTCATCCAAGCCTTGTAGTCTTCCGAATCAACTGCACTTGTCGTGAGGTTATCTGTAACCAACAAAGCCGAGGTAGTGTCGCTGTCGACGAAGTATGCAAAGGCGTCCGTAGGGGCGCGGTCATTGTAGGCATGGTATGGAGCGTCGATCGAGGCGGCAACCTCGTAGTTCCAGTCACCAGAATAGCCATCCGGAAGCGGCGAGGGCGCATGTACGCTGATGTAAACATCGCTCGTCGCATTCGCCGTGACGCTTGCAAAGCCGCCGTAGCAAGGCTGGACAGTCTGTTCTCCATCCGAGTCTGGGCCTGGAGAGGTATTGCCTTTGGAAACCGAGACGTACATAGTCAGCTGAGGCACGGCCGCAGTCGTTGTCCCATTCACATTCGGTCCACTGCAAACGTTCATCGAAACAAAGACCATGCGCGTGCTGCTTGTCTGTTCCCTAGTCGGCTTCATCAGTTCCTCTTCCTCCCAATCAGCTCCTTCTTCCGCATCTCTAGCAGCTGGACTCGGATTCCGTTTTCTCAATTCGTTCTTCAGCACCTCCTCCTCGATTTCTCTGGATGCGATCAACGGCAAAGTAGGCATGTACTGAGAATAGTTGCCCCATACGCTCTCGTTGGAAAACTTGAACGTCTGCGTCTTGCCCGCCGAGACCTGGGTTGTCGCCGGCGAGTTCCCCACGAGTGTTGTGTCGGCGCTAGAGCTCGTCGTATCCGCGCGCCCTATCAACTCCTTCGACACCCCGATTGCGAACTCAGGTTCATACGCAAGGTACTTTTCCTCGTCGTTTTTCTTGTCCCATGCGGATCGAACCAGCTCCTGTAGTATCTCCGATTCTCGTAAGAGATCGTCATCCATGCTTTCGTGCGCCTCTTGTATCCGGTGGTGGTTGTGGTCCAGGTGCGAGTCCAATTCGGCGGCTTGAGCGAAGTTGCGGGGATACATGGACATGTATATGATGAGGAGGACGATGAGGGCTGTCAGGGAGGCGGCCAGCCGCGATTGGAGCGGCGTGAGCTTCGGAAACGCCATAATGCGCGAAGAAGGGCGCTGGAGGAGAAGAGGCGCGAGGCAGAGTAAGTTGCGTTGAAGGTAGCCGTGGGTACGTATTGATGTATTGCGTCGCGGTGCGGTGCGGACGACTAGCCGCGCACGGCACGCCCCGCAGGGGATGGTTTGCTGCCACTTAAAGCGAGCGAAAGACACGAGGTGCAAAGGTCGGCAGAGATTGATTAAAGGGAGAATTGCTGGAGGTTGACAATCTAGGGAGGCTTCGGCGAATCGGGTCAGAGGAGTTGTCGGAGGACAAACGCAAGCTGTCGTGGTGTTTTTGTTTGACGTTGCAGGGCGGGGGATGCGACGACTTGGCTTCAGCCCTACACCACAACTCCAGCTGCCTTGGGCCCATCCATCCTTCGTGGAGCCACGATCCAGGGCGGAAGTAGCCTCTTCGTCTGCCAGCCAAAACGCCCGCACCGTCCGGCTTACAAATTCGGCTTACGCCCGCTGTAACGGTTGCGGGGGTAATCTTTTCTTTTTTTCCCTCCAACACGCAAATAAAGCCCTTCGTCCTGCTCTTGATTTGTTGTTCCCCTGTGACGCTGTTCACGTGTGTCTCTTTGTACGGCACTTTGCGTCATCTGGTACAACAGCATTGTCGGCATTGTCGGCGCCTCTCAGTCCAAGCTCTACAACATCGATCCCATTCCATCAGACCCGCGGCTTGCAATGGATGATGGGCTTATCCAGCGTTACACACTCACGCGTGCACGCTCCCGTGGTCGCCCTCGTATCGTATAGTTGTCACTCCTTTTATCTCTTGTTCCTCATTGGAAAACATCATAGTCTTACTGTACATTGAAGTGAGCGGGCGAACCAATGCTCTACGATTATCTACCCAATTGTGCTCCTTGACAAAGAAGCTGCCAACGCCGATTCTATTCCTTCCCCGAGCCGCCTCTCCCGACCCGTCCATTCAGTAATCATCTTCTAAGAAGCGGCATGATCACTTCCCTGAACAAACAGTCAAGCACGCCGGCGCCGTACAGCTCACGTGCGTCCCAAACACTTCTTCTATCGTCCAAAACCTTCATCTACAACTTCGCCTTTGGCTTGGCGCTATCCTCCTTGGTCACCTCTTCGTACATCTCGTCGATAAGGCTGCGGTACTTCTTAGCCGTCTGAGGACGCTTGAGCTTCAACCTAACGGTCACGTTTAGTAATCCTTCCAGAAAAAATCGACGTGTACGAGCCCCGATGCCATTGCACCAAGGACGGCAAACCAGACAACAGCATGGGTTCACTAAGGGGTGACAAGTACTTACGTTGGTGTCAAGAGCTCGTTTTCAATGGAAAATGGGTCGAGAAGCAACCGCACTGCCCGGACGCGCTCATAGCTGTTGAATTTGTTCTTCTTGCCGACACGCTCTAATTCCTTGAGTGCTGCGTTCCTGACCTTTGGGCTCTTTGCAGCTTCCTCAATAGCTTGTCGATCCGTTTCGCTGATACGCTGGCCCAGAATTTTGCTCGCAAAAGGCGCGAATTGCTCAGGCTGAACACCAAAGATTGCAACGAGGCTCGACTGTTGGCTGTCACCGTGTACGTATGCCATGGCAAGCCATCCGCAGTTGGCCAGATAGACGTTTTCGATGCGCTCAGGCGATACATACTCGCCCTGGCTGAGCTTGAGGACATTCTTCTTGCGGTCAATGATTTTCAAGCGGCCCAATTCATCAATCTGGCCAATGTCGCCAGTGTGGAACCATCCGTCCGCATCGACAGACTTTGCCGTCTCTTCCGGGTTGCGGAAGTATTCACGGAAAATGGTGGGACCCCGAAGCAAAACCTCACCGCGAGGGAAAGGCTTGTCGGTGGCGTAGTAGTCCATGTCTGGCACGCTCTCCAAACAGAACTCGCTCGAGGGACACGAAGCACCGCAGTTGCCAGAGGACAGGTCGCCAATGAGCTGCGCCGTTGACGCCGCGTACGACTCGGTGAGACCGTAGCCCTGGAGGAACTGGTTGGAAAAGACGATGCGAAGAAATTGGTGAAGCGACGGGTCAAGGGGAGCCGAGCCAGTCACCAAGGTATGGGCGCGATCGAGACCGACAGCCGCAGCAGCCTTCTTTGCCCAAATGCGATCCCAGATAAGGTGCTTGTTCGTCGGCTTGTGTCCCTTCAACGCGGCCGACTTGGCGGAAACTGCCTGTCTCGAAAAAGCACCCTTGAAACCGCCCTGTTCAATCGTTCCGGCCTTGATGGCACTTCCGAATCGGTTGTACAATCTGGGCACACCGCTAAAGGCAGTAGGACGCAGAAGCTTCAAATCATCGACAAGCTCAGCGATGTTTCCGTGGAAATATCCAATAGCACCACCACCCCAAAGCGCCGTGTGCTCACCCACTCTCTGGTAGATGTGCGCAAGTGGAAGGAACGAACACATGACATCGCTGTTTGACTGGTTGGTAATGGTCATGGAGGAGCTGGTAGCACCAAGCGCGTTCCTATGGGTCAAAACCACGCCCTTGGGGTTTCCAGTCGTTCCGGAGGTGTAGTTGATGGTGATGATGTCGTCGGGACGAGGGGAATTGTACGGCCTAGGGTGCTTTTCTCCAATGGCCTCGACATCTCCCAAATAGTATATTTGCACGCCCAGGTCGCCTGCGATGGCGTTCAAAATATCCCGCTTCGAAGTTCCCGGCAACTCACCGCCATCTAGGGGGTCCATGGATACGATTAACTTCAACGACGGTAACCGAGGCTTCAGCTTCAAGAGCGTGGGGATGTGGTTTAAAGAAGTCGCGACGCAGGTCAACTCGGCATGGTTGATAATGTACTCGGTCGCATCGGGGCCGAGGGTATCGTAAATTGAGACGGTGTAGCAACCTTGGGACATGGCTGCCAGGTCTATTTCGGCGTCAAGTTTCGAACCACTTTGGATGATTGCGACCTCAGCATACCGACAATCTGCCACTCGGGCCTGTTCTGGCACCAAAGGCCAATGCCATATTTGGTTCCATCTGGAACGCCAACTTTCCTGTGTATTTCGGCAAGGCCGGCACCGCAATTCGTCCTACGCTGGTGGACGGTCTTGTAGTCTTGCCAGACGTACGGACCCCAGGTCTTGGTCGCAGGGTCGTAAGGGCGGTGTCCCAGACAGCGACTGTTGGCATTATGCTTGGCTTGGCACGAATCGTTAGAGCAGAACGAGGCGATTGTGGACAAGAATCGGGGGCCTACCGGATTGCTCAAAGGCCTCGTGGATAGTCGTGATCTGGGAGAACGGTGAGCCAAAAAGACAGAGCAGCGGAGGGAGGCGCGGGACTCACGGCGGGATCCAAAGACTCCAGACAGCCGTCGACGAAGCGCCAATGTCGGTAGGCGTGAGTGCGACCCTCTCTCTCGGATCCAGGTACCGGAACGCTGTGAGGTTGGCCTGGAGGCGGCAGGCCCTGCAGCGAATGGGCGTAGTCGACGGCAGGAAGATTTGTCGGAGCCATGAGTAGGAAGATTTATGGACAACGAAGGCGCGAGCGAGTGTCTACTATACAAGCGAATGCCGGAAGACTCGAGGAGAGCAAGATGAACCAGGAGAGGGCCAGGGACGGCGCAGCGGAGCAGCCAAGGTGCTGGCGGAGCACAGCCAATGATGTCAGGGCCGGGAGGTTCAGCGACCGAGTGGAGGCCGGGTTTGTGTTAAAAGCGAGAGAGAGATAAGCCGGCGCGCGAAGGGTTAGTTAGGGCGCTCGTTCTTGAGGACAAACGGGGGAGAATTGGCAAAGAGAGAGCAACGTGGGCTAGCGGTGTATGTGTGTGGGAACATGGACGTGTGCGGTCGGGCGGTCAATCGCCATGCCTCGGTACTGGGGAGTTCTGCGGGCTGATCCCGGGCGTTGCATGGCTTCGGCGTTGGCCTTCCTTTGCACATGTCGGCCGTAACCTCCTGGCGCGGTGGGTGGGTTTCTGCTGGCTGCTGGCTGCTTGCTGCTTGCTGCTGGCTGATGGCTGATGGCTGCTGGCTGCTGGCTGCTGGCCTCGTGTGCGACGCTACGGCTCCGGCCATGATGCTGCTTTGGAGTCGTTACCGGTGTTGGAGTGAGTCGGGCGGCGCGGCGCGGTGCGGCGCGGAAGCCGCGGAGAGAAAAAGGCGTCTGCAGGGCTGCTTGTGCACCCGACGGAGCTTACACGTCTGCGTTCTTCTCGTTTTCTACTCCATCTTGCGAGATCGCACATTCGTCCCCGGTCCGTCGCATCTTGCATCAAGTCGGGTCACATGTGACGCGCGACGTCCCCTGTGCATGGGTTCCTTCAACAGGGCATCCCATCATCCACCGACCCGCCTGCAAGCCACAGGGAGTGGCAGCTGCTCTGCTGCTCGCTGAAGAAACAGACGGGAGGCGATGATCAACTTCACATGATGGCCGCCCTCACATGTTGCACAACGGCCCGTATCCTGTCTCCTGTCTCCTGTCTCCTGTATGCCGTATGCAGTATGCTGTATGCTGTATGCCGTGTCCTGTATCGTGCATCGCGTATCGTGTATGGTGTGCGGTGTATCCTGTATCCTGTGTCCTGTGTCCTGTATCCGTATCCTATACCCACCACGAGAGCAAGGGAACACACTTTGGCCTCTTGGCGTCGACCCAATCCTCAGGCTGCCTGCCTGCTGTCTGCCGCCTGCCGCCTGCCGCCTGCCCGTGTTTCCCCTGCGCCAACGGGCCGTCAGTTCGAAATGATGGGCTGACGGCCCCGAGGACGTCGTCTGCTCCGTCTCACCGCGCCGCCATGTGTCTGCCTGCACTAGGTGCCCATCATCCCCCATCTTTCGCTTCACACTCTCACCAGGAAAATGCGGGGGAGCACTCAAGCCGCAGTGCGGCTACTCTGGCGGCGGGGCATCATCAAACGGCAGGAAATGCGAGCAGAGCAGCAGCAAAGTGGCTGCGCCTGCGTGACCCCTCCGCCTCCCTAACAGCAGTTTATCAACCTCCCTCCCCTCTTTCTCTGTCTCCTCTTTGCAACGGCTCTGCTGGCCAATCCAGCGCACGAAATAGCCGTGGACGAAGGGAAAGATGACAAGTGGGGCAGCGCAGCGCAGGTCACCCGAGCAAAACGGACCGTCCAGCTGAGAGCCAACTCGCGAGGTATCACAAAGCCACCCTATCCCCAAATTCTCTCATCTTTCGAATGGACTCCCAAGGATCGACCGTCGGCGAAACCGACCCTCTCCATGTTGTACCTCTTTCCACAAGTGGCAACTGTGCTGCTTCTCACCAACTTGCTTCTCGGTCTGCTCCGTTCGGCTGCTGCAAGTTTCTTTGACATCTGGGGAGCCGCCGGGGCGAGCGGACGGGTCTGGGCCAAGGCACTGCTATCGCTGCTCCAGGCCAGCAAGGTATTCGTGCATTGCCTATTCAGAAGCGACTGCGCTCTGCGCCAGCCGGTCTATCCAAGGCGCCGTTTCGTGCGCCTGGCGCTCTCGTGCTTGGGCACACGCGGATGCCTGTGTAGATACTTATGGGAGCACGCTAGGTAAGTGCGCGGTTGATAGAGCTAGTAAGAAGGTGGTTATCTCGACCGGGCTGCGCTGTCACTTGTTACGCCTCATGCCAAGGCACTTGGGACTACTGCCATGCTATATCACATGCAACTATCCGTACTCGCTATAGAAAGCACCTGAACCAAATGGGTAGCAGCAGTAGTAAGCCCGAAGACCAGGTGAGTCCCTAGTAAACATCGAGCGTGAAGAAAGCGCACCAGCACCAGGTAGGCACACGCATTCGGCCCTGACTAATTTCTTCTTTTTTTCCTTTTTTTTTTTTTTTGCTGGGAGTGCATCATCAGACAGGAAGAGGTCGAAAATCGTCTGTCCTTTGCTAACTCGACCATTCGACAGCAATCACTGCACGGTACCGTATGTAGTAAGTGTACATCTTCTCACGCTTTACGAGTGACCCTGGTGCTTGGCTGCCTCTCCACTCGACGACCGCCCTCCCTCGATCACTCTCCCCTCCACATGTGTTCTCACGGTCCATCCCCCAGTTACGAAACAGAGCGAAGGACGAGAAGTAGGAAATGGGGAAATTGTGATGTCCGCCGCCGTCCCCCGCATCTCGATGAAAGGTGCGAGTGGACCCGGAGGCGGGTGCGCAAAGCATCGACAAAACTTAAGCTCCTTGCAATCATATGCGTTACCCTTTGCCGCGTCCCATCTTCCCGTCTGCTGTCGTTTTGCCTCGGCCTTCTTTCCTTACCGCTCTCCTTCTCCCCCTCAAGTTCCGCCTCCAGCCAATGAATCGGCGGCTGATGTGTTTCGTTCTCAGCGCGCGCGCGTGAGAATGCTGGAGTGGAGCTCTTGGCTGTTCCACAGTATCTTGGGTCATCTAGTCTTGTTCCACAATAGTTGCGAGCGCGGGCAGCTGGAGAGGAGGGGAGAGGAGAGGAGTAGAGGGAACGAATTACTTGGTCCCCACTTGGAAGCACGGTTACCGAGAGCCAGACGGCCGGAGAGACAGACGGCCTTCGGGGACCCCCCGACCCAAGACCATCGGACGTCGCGTCGAGGATGTTGAACGTCACTCGGGCGACCAAGTTTCTTGGACGGCAGCCATTGCTCCATTCATTGCTCGTCGCTATTTGGTTGGATACAGGACGACGGACAAAACGCTGGACGACGCTACAGAACGACCTAAGCAAAAATAGACCGACCGACCGGCTAACCAACACCCAAGCTCCTTTGTCTCATTTCCCATTCGACACATTAGTCCCTTGGATAAACGTTGAAGTTTCTACCCGCCTACGCATGGCCGCCTAGGTACCAGACTCTCGTCTAGCCTAAAAGAAAAGGAAAAGAGCATAACTTTTCCATGTCGTCAAATTTTCAGAAAAACAAAAATCATCAGGATGGTCGAGGCTGATGTCTCTGGCTTCCATCTAGGTGGAGCCACTCAGCTTGCCATCGACCTCGGTGTTGCCAGTCGCCGTTGCGTTGGCGGCCGAGCCAGCAGCGCTGGGATTGGTCGCCGAGGCGGCAAACGACTGCTCAAAGTCGGCGATGATATCGTCAATATGCTCGGTGCCGACCGAGATGCGGATCAGGTCCTGCAACAGTGAATTAGTAGTATTCACGCTGACAGCGACGCAGACGGTCGACTCACCTCGGTGGTTCCGCTGTCAATCTTCTCCTGATCCGACAGCTGTTCGTGGGTCGTGGTCCAGGGATGGATGGCCAAGGTCTTCGAGTCACCGACGTTGGCGAGGTTGGAAATCAGCTTGAAGTTGTCGACGACCTGGCTGCCGGCGGCCGCGTCGCCCTTGACGCCAAACGACAAGACACCGCCAAAGCCGCGGGTCAGGTACTTTTTGGCCAGCTCGTGCGAGGGATGGCTCTCCAGACCCGGGTACGAGACCCACGCGACGTTTTCGTTCTTCTCGAGCCACTTGGCCAGCGCCATGGCGTTTTGCGCGTGCCTCTCGGCGCGCAGCGACAAGGTCTCGATACCGAGGATCAGCTGCTGCGCGGCAAAGGGGTTCATGGCCGCTCCCAGGTCGCGCAGGATCTCGACGCGTGCGCGGATCGCAAAGGTGATCTTGCCAAAGGTCTCGAAAAATTTGAGCCCGTGGTAGCCTTCTGAGGGCTCGACCATGGACGGGAAGCGCTTCGCGTGCTTGCCCCAGTCAAAGTTTCCACTGTCAATGACGACGCCGCCAATCGTCGTACCGTGGCCGCCAATCCACTTGGTGGCGCTGTGAACGACAATGTCGGCGCCGTGGACAATGGGCCGGCAGAAAAATCCACCTGCACCAAACGTGTTGTCAACCTGCGTAATCCCACTCAGCTTGGAGCTTGACGCCACTTGTGGTCGAACTTTGAATTGAAACCTACCACGACGGGAACACCGGCATCGTGCGCGATCTTCACAATAGCCTCAAAATCTGGAACGTTGTACTTGGGGTTACCAATGCTTTCAATGTAGATGGCCTTGGTCTTGTCGTCAATGAGCGGCTTGAAGTCCTCGGGTTTGTCGCCCTTGACAAACTTGGTGTGGATACCAAGGCGCGGGAAGGCGACCTTGAATTGGTTGTAGGTGCCGCCGTAGAGGTTGGAGGTCGAAATGATGTTGTCTCCAGCTTCCGCAAGCGCAGCAATGGCCATGAATTGTGCAGCCTGTCCGGAGGCAGTGGCGACAGCGGCAACACCGCCCTCGAGGGCTGCGATGCGCTTCTCGAAGACGTCGACGGTAGGCTATGTGTCCAGACCCGTTAGCCTGCTTGATCACAGCTACGCCACGATGATTCTGGCGCTTACATTCATGATACGACTGTAGATATTGCCGAACTGTTGGAGACCGAAGAGCCTCGCTCTGGATACCTGCATCAGATTCGTGTATGGCTGTTGGGGTTGTAGACATCTTTACCCATGTGCAGAGTCATCGAAGACATAAGACTACTCCAGTCAGCCGAGCTCTTTCCAACCCATTTCTCTCCTTGTAGGACATACTGAGGTCGCGTAGATGGGAACAGCGCGGGAATTGGTCTCCTTGTCGGGGGTGTGTCTGCGCGCGTAGTTAGACTGTGGCTGGTACTCGAATTCGTTCCGCTGCGCACTTACCCAGCGTGAAGCTGCAGCGTTTCGAAGCGCTGAGGAAGGTCGGAGCCGCTCATTGTGTTGAAGGCGTGGGGATATTTGCGGAGCAAATGGATTCCAGATTAAACTGCTGCAAAGGCGTAGTGGTTGGAGAGCAGGTTGAACGGCAATGAGTGGAAAGACAAACCGTCGGGTGCGCGAGGAGGGATATGTGGGGGGAGAAAAGGCAGTAAGCACGCAATTTGGTGATCCCCATGTGCCCCGCCTTATTCGTCCGAGAAGAGCAACCATGAGCACGCCACCAAGGACATGTTGTGACTCAATTGCTCATTTGGCTCAAATATGGTGGAGCTTGCCCACCTCTTGGCCCTGTGTTTCATTCAATTTCGAAGAACACAGACAGAGTGGTCTACCCAAAATTCTCTACGTGCGGTCTGTGGGACAGTGGCTGCGGGGAGCGCTGATCGATGCAGGGATGTCGTGCTTCACTGCTCCAGCAGTCTGGGTGTCTGGTAGTCTGGTTCCTCCTCGCCTGCCGGGAACAGTGGAGGGGTTCATGCATCCCCATCTTGTCCAGTTCTTCACCCGATGGCAAAAAAGATCCATTGACGAATCTTTGCAAAAGGCTTTACTTTGTGCTGTTTCTGGCTGCTGCATACCTCTCTCAGGAGCAGACGGGCCGCGATTGGCGTGGCCGATGACAGCCGGTCGGTCCGTATGAGCTCAGAGGCTAAACATGGGGCTGGGCCCTACGAACTAGAGCCAGGAACGCACACATTTTCGACGGCGTTACCTCATCAGAACGCCCCTAGAGCCATGTGTTGGCCCAGAGATGGCGCGCAGTGGCGCGGTATGAGAAGCAACGGATTGGAGATTCGCATTAAAATCAACTCACTCTTTCTCGAGAACAAGTTCGTACTCGACTACGTAAACGATAGGTATCTACTTCGGCCAACCAGTTCCCTCTTTTGCAAATCGTGTCTCGCTGCCCGACTCCAAACGCCAATTGTGCACAATCCGCAAGATGACCCACGTGCACGGATATCAGTCAAAAGCCTTTATTGGGGAATGTCAAAGAGACTTGGCTTCATGTTGATTTTGCACAGCTTCGCAACACAGCCCGAAAGCTGCAAGTACGTCTGGACGCCCTCGAGGATGCGCATGTGCGTGAATCCGATTTCCTGACTTGTTAGCCCCACACTATTCATGAGGGGAAAGGGGTAGAGTTGTCCCTACCTTGATGAACTCAAGCTTTGCATGTTCCGAAACTGTAGTTATCGTCTTAGTCACTTTAAACATGGTACTGATGATGTCATGGCACGAGTAGCCCAGATCCCACAACTCTCTGAGCAAATCTAACGCGACATCGACCTTGGTCTCATGGCAGGCCTTTATCATGGCCTGTACCTTGACTGGATGCGGGCTATCGACCACCTTGAACACGTTGTCTCCGTTGACAATGCCAAAGCCTGCGTGGGTACTCTGCAGATTGTTGATTGCCTGGCGCATGTCTCCCTCTGCGGAAAACACTAGAGCCGCAAGACCGTCTTCAGTGTGGTTGACCTTCTCGGCTTCGCAAATTTGCATCAACCTCTTGACAACTTGGCCATCAGTCAGACGTGAATATCGGAGGATCGCGCAACGCGACTGAAGAGGCTCGATTATCTTGTTTGACATGTTGCAAGCGAAGGCGAAGCGCGTCGTCGACGAGTAGATTTCCATGGTTCTCCGGAGTGCCTGTTGAGCCCCGGACGTCATGCTTCGGCCTGATCAGCATACGAGCAAGAGCATACACCTTGCGGGTCGCCGTACCTATCCGCCTCATCCAGTATGACGATCTTGTGCCTTCCTGCCGGCAGGGTGACCTTTTTTTGGGCAAAGCCCTTGATTCGGTTCCGGACGACATCGATGCCGCGCTCGTCACTGGCGTTGAGCTCCAGCACAGCTTCCTTGTATGCGTCGCCGAGGAGCTGGCGAGCGAGACACAGAATGGAAGTGGTTTTGCCGATTCCGGGAGTGCCAGAGATGATGACATGGGGCATGTTTCCATCCTTGGCGATGATCTTGAGGCGATCGATCGTCTCGGTGTTGCCAACAATATCTTCGAGGAAGACGGGGCGGTACTTTTCGACCCTGCGCCGCGCCCAGAGTCAGCTTACAGAATCGCGGTGTGCGGGTGAAGAGCCAACAAACCAAGGCAGCTCGTATGCGACGGCGCCCCCATCCGACTGCGCCTTGGCGCCGTTGCGGGCGGCCGTGGCGGACGACTCGGCTTGTACCATGTCGACGAAGAGGACGGAGCCGTGGGGTGGAGAGTGGTGATGGAGCGACAGAGTCGAGACAGAGGCCACTGGACGCGTGTGGCGCGCGAAGAGACGGGAGAGGGGAGACGCGCCGCAGTCACGTGCGGCGTTTTTTCCGGGTCGGGCTTGGGTGCAGCATCGGCACAGGGACACCCCAAGTTTGCGGTCTCATCGAGAGCCAGCGCGGCGGGCGGTCGGAAGCGGGTAAGCCGCAACTCTAACCTTCTTTTTCCACTGCCCTACCGCAGTGCCGCAACACCTAGCAACACCCATGACGACAGAGGATTCAACCGCGACCGGAAGGATGGTTTCGCCCGAGCATGACCAACTCTCATCGAGGCCTCCGAGGCTCAGTGCTCACGCCGACGGGCGCTCTGAAGTCCGACGGCGCCACGCCACGGCAGCCTTACGCGTCACAACGTTGCCAACGGCCCAATTTCAGCCGGGCGCCCCACGGTCTGACCGCCTTGGATAGGGAGAGAGGTAGAGCGACATGGCAGAGACCGAGACGGCAACAACGGCACCGCGCTCGCATTCGCATGCGCCCAGTCCGCGGCCCCTTCCGGACGACGACGACGACGACGTCGCGCAAAGAGTCTGCTTGGCTGCAGGGCCAGCAGACTGAATTGCGAACGCCAGCCATGGCCGAAGCGCTTACGGCTTTGCTTTGGACTGCCTGTAATTTGTTAGGGGCGACCGCAGAGCCATCATTTTCACTTGAATCCAACCAGCCTGATACACGCCCTGGCGGCAGTGCAGACGGATTCCTTATAGCCAAGGTCTCCAAAGCCATACATCACCCCTACGACCGTATTGCTCCACGTCCATGCTGTGGCGACCTCAAACGGCGCCCGGCCAGCGACGTTTTCTTGACGCCATTTCCGTCTGGAAGAACTACCCCAGAACTCTACTCATCCTTACCTAGTCCTTTTTCTTCTCAAGTCTCTCGTCACTCCTTCTCTAATCGCACCGGCTTTGTCTGCCCAGCACGCGCGTGAGCTGAGTGAGTGGAGTCGCGGCTGCCCGGCCACCGCCACGCCGTCTTCAATAGTCGTCGTCATCATCATCGCACGTCGTACGCACTCGCCTCGGGGCTCATAACAAATCCTTGTCCACTCTCTGTCAAAGCTTTCACTCTCGGCCCATCTGCCGCGCATTGCTATTTGATCCCTAAGATTTCCATGCCGCTTGCAGAGATCCATTTCCTGCTTTTTTTTTTTTCATCATACCTACTCTGCTCCACCACCTGTTTGCATACCACCGACGAACTCCTCGCCAAGTTATGAGGCCCGTTACCGCATTGACGTTGGCCGCGAGCGTGCTCTCCGTAGCCGAAGCCCTGCAATTGGTCAAGCGAGAGGTAAGTCAGCAATGGACTTGTCGCCCATCTCACCGACATCTAACGAAAAATCAGGGCGCACCTCGGGTGCTTCACACAGAAATCCAGCGCAGAGATGACATCAAGGACGTTGTGAAGCGCGATTTGGCGCGCAGGAGCAGGAGAACAAAGAGGTCGACAACCCTCCAGGCGACTTTGGACAATGAGGAGACACTCTACTACGCCAACGCTTCTCTCGGAACTCCAGGCCAATCGCTGCGACTTCACATTGACACCGGCTCAAGTGACATGTGGGTGAATTCGGCATCTTCGTCCTATTGCGCGTCAAGAACGAGCCCCTGCAGCTCTGCTGGAACCTACTCAGCAAACGACTCGTCAACCTACGAATATATCAACAGCAAGTTCAACATTTCCTACGTGGACGGCTCTGGAGCCGCTGGAGACTACGCCAAGGACACCTTTGACTTTGGTGGCTCGAACCTCACCGGTATGCAATTCGGCATTGGGTACACCTCGACATCATCGCAGGGCGTTTTGGGAATTGGATATATGATCAACGAGGCGGCAGTCAACCGCGCAGGCCTCGACGCATATCCTAATCTCCCCCAGCTCCTTGTTAACAAGGGGATCATCCAATCCAATGCCTACAGTCTCTGGCTCAACGACCTGGATGCGAGCACAGGAAACATCCTTTTTGGTGGCGTCGACTCGGACAAATACCACGGTACCCTGTCGACCTTGCCCATCCTCAAGGAGTACGGCTTGTACCAACAATTCACCATCGCGCTGACCGGTCTCGGCTACAATGGCAACAACGGCTCCTTCTTCAGCAGCAGCAGCAGCAGTGACGCTGTATCGGTCCTCCTGGACAGCGGAAGCTCGCTCGTGTACCTCCCAGATTCGGTGGTCTCCGACATTTACGACAAGACCGGCGCGACCTATGATTCTTCTGAGGGAGTTGCGTTTATCGACTGCGACCAAAGCAACAG
Organism: Phyllosticta ampelicida; assembly: GCA_020351975.1. Taxonomy (NCBI): domain Eukaryota; kingdom Fungi; phylum Ascomycota; class Dothideomycetes; order Botryosphaeriales; family Phyllostictaceae; genus Phyllosticta; species Phyllosticta ampelicida. The sequence continues at coordinate 1,460 of JAIFKG010000294.1, read as the reverse complement.
TGACGAAACCATCGACTTCACCTTTTCGTCCCCCACCATCAGCGTGTCCATGAGCGAGCTCATCATCACCGCCGGCTACAGCAACGGACAAGCCATATGTATCCTGGGTATCTCGCCAGCTGGCGACTCATCGTGCGTCTTGGGCGACACATTTTTGCGCTCTGCCTACGTCGTGTACGACCTGGACAACAACGAAATCAGCCTGGCCCAAACCAACTTCAACGCAACTAGCTCCAATGTACTGGAAATTACAACCGGAACCGCCGCCGTGCCCGACGCGACGGGTGTCGCCAATGCTGTCAGTAGTATTGCATCAGCCACTGGCAGCGCGCGCAATGGCGGTTCCGATCTCACAGGCGCTGCTGCCCCACAAATGACCGCAATTCCCAAGGCTGCTCTTGCCGCGGTAGCTGGTGCTGGTCTATTGTTTGCGCTGTAAGCATGATTCGAGCGCTGAGAAAAGTTTTCCAAGTCTCCTTTGATCTGAAGCGTTCTTTGTTGGGCTTTCTGAGGTCCTCGCACACATCACGGTGCGGCATAACTGGCGTTTGTTTTGGACCTCTTATGTCTTTATTTTTCTGCCTTTTCGCATACCTCATACGAGCGTGCGTCCTCTGCATTTGCATCACAACATTCCATTTTCCCTTGACCCCTCCTACCTCACGACGAGATGAGAGCTACTGCGTTTCTCTTTTTTCCCCCTCAGGCACTGGTGAGCGAGCATGCAAACAGCATACGATGGAGTTAGTTGGATCTTTCGTTTTGATTTGATATATTTCCCCCGTACAGTCATTCCCGAGCTTCGTGGTCTCATGTGCATGAGAAGCTGCTGAAGTATGTAAAGAAAGCAAGACAGAGACGAATGTATAGTGTCATCTCACATGTTCACGGTCGAAGTATATTTGAGACAACAGAAATCTGTAAATAAAGAATCAATCATCTCCACATGAGTGGAAAACGCGAATTTCGAAGGCACGATTCCAGAATGCGGGCGCGACCCATCAGCTCTGCGCGTCAGCCTCGACTACCTCGCCATTTCTTGCCCAAAGCACGACTCACGACTTGTGAACAAGAAGCGCTGCGCACCATACATGAGCTGCGTCATCGCCACCGGCTGCCTGTCCGCGCCGCCAAGTGCTTCGTCGACATGCACGCAAGTGACACAATGTTTTCCTTCCCACTCGTACTACTGTCCTTGCTCATTTACTTACTTGTGTACGCAGCCTCATCAGTCACACATCTCCCAACGGCCACATTGGATGGGAGCGTACATGGTCACTTGAGCAAGTTGCTGCGCGTCCCTCTTGTCTCTCTTTTCCATCAACTCCAACCCTGACCGACAGGACCAAGCCCCAGCCCTGTGTCGCTTGCGCCACGCTGGCTCTTTGGGCCCCCCATACGCAAGCTATCCGCAAATTCTCGTAGGCCCCGCCCTCATTTCTCCCATTGCCAAGCCCCCC
>JAIFKG010000292.1:0-40873 GCA_020351975.1 Phyllosticta ampelicida | reverse complement strand
CCGGCCTTGGTCCTCTTGGGAGCCGTCTGAATATGCACAGATGTCTGACGGTGGGACTGACCGAAGCCAATCCATTAGCGGAGGCATTGTTGTTGGTGGATTAATTTTTAGCATGCAGCTTACTTCACCTTGATTACCAATCAAAACTGGCCAGATGAAATGTCTAGTACGGTAGTTCTGATTCTCGAATCCCATTGACAGACGCTTACTTTTTAGTAGGTTGGCAGATCCTCCCATCTGAAAGTATTCTGATGCGGGGCGACAACTCACGCACGCTGGAGGCGCCAAGCGCCGCCCCATGAGTAGCGTGTGGACCAGTGAAGTAACCATGACCTCCTCTCAGGTCCAAAGAGCGGAAATTCCAGTTCCTGACACTGAGTGGTCCACTCATGCTAGAGCTAAGTAGGCTGGTACCGATGACCATTGACAGTTGCAAGATGAGCATCCAAGAAGCTTAACTAGTAAGCGGAGGACGTCTGTCCACAGCTTCAAGCTCCGAAAGAGCGCGAGGAAATGCATACTTGACAGGCGCATGGCTGACACCATTGGCACGTGCCTACACCGACACAAAATTTTATGGAGATCGGGCGCGATATTCCAGATGGAGGCTAGAAAAGTGGAAGCCCTCACAATGATGGCGCAAACGAGTGCGTCAGGTTTCTCAGAACTTTGGTGATTATATATCTATAGGCGTGTTGTTTGTCAGACCCGAGCAATTCCGTACAGATTCAACTACGGAGTGCTTTCGTCATCCCTGACCGAATGCCGAACATGCCGTGCGCGCTAGGGCCGCAAACTGAGATCCGCATGGATACCTAATTAGCTTTAATTCATAAGCAGCTTAGCTATAAAGAAGTGCGGAGCTGCTGGTGACGGCCCTCTTGTCCAACACGTTCGTCTTGTTATTCAGAAAGGCACCAATTGATACACCATGTCTACCACATTTCAAAATCCTGCTATTCCCAAAGGATCGACCGTCCTGGTTACCGGTGTCAACGGACTCATTGGCTCCCATGTTGCTGACCAGCTCATTAAGTATGGCTATAAGGTCCGTGGGACGGTTCGCGAGCCGAGCAAGCACACGTGGATCGAGGAGCTCTTCGAGAAGAAGTATGGACCTGGAAAAATCGAACTCGTGCCTGTAAAGGACATGGCTGCTGAAGGGGCTTTTGATGAAGCTATCAAAGGTGATTGATTTGTCGCGGAGCATCTTGTGTGGCATACTGAAGTTTTTCAGACGTCTCGGGTGTTGCGCACGTCGCATCAGTCCTGACTTTCGACAGTGACCCGAACACTGTTATCCCTCCTGTTGTTGCTGGAACTCTGAATGCCGCAAAGGCCGCTGCCAAAGAACCTAGCGTCAAGCGATTCGTGCTGACGTCTTCCGCCACGGCGGCCTGTTTGCCAAACACCGAGCAAGAAGTCGTCGTGGACTCAAACACTTGGAATGAGTGGGCCGTCAAGGAGGCATGGAAGGAAACCCCCGAAGACAGTGCCATGTTACGCTACACCGTGTATGCTGCCAGCAAGACGGTAGGCGAGCAGGAGATGTGGAAGTGGTACCGGGAGACCAAGCCGAATTTCGTGCTGAACACGGTCCTTCCGTATGCAAACTTCGGACTTTGCCTAGACCCCAAGAACCAGGGAACGCCTTCAACTGCCGCTTGGGTACCTGCACTGGTCAATAATGACAAGGGCATCTGGGCCTTCCAAACTCCGCCACGTGCGTTATCATGGATGCCCGTTTTAGGCTGTTGTCTGGCTAACAACACAAGCAGAGTGGTTCGTCGACACCCAAGATACAGCTCTTCAACACGTCGCCGGGCTCATAGATCCTGAGGTGAAAGATGAGCGCATCTTTGGATTTGCCGAACGGTACAACTTTGATCAGATTCTCGACATTCTGCGCAAGAACTATCCGGACCGCACATTCCCTGAGAACTTCATGTCACAGTTGGACAAGACCAACATTGTACCCGCTGTTCGGAACCGAGGCGAAGAGGTTCTCAAGAGACTTGGGCGACCGGGCTGGACTCCCCTTGAGGAGTCTGTCAAGAGAAATGCCGAGGCAGTTCTCTGAGGGTCGCGTGGCTCAATCGGGAAATAATGATAGCCAGGAAGTTTGAACAAATATTGAAGGAAAAAAGCCTTCAATCCATGTCTTCAAGGAAATAGAATGTAGTGTGGAATTGCTGCTATGATAGATAAGTGTTTGCATGTGGACTGTGTGTGGAGTTCAGTTGTCGATCGGGCGTCGACGTCAACCACGCGAGTCATTCGAGTGCCCCACCAAAGTGCCGGTTGCTGTTACAACCGGGCCGAGAAGATGGCCACCGATTAGATCTTGCTTTGAACCCCGGCCGGCGCGTCAACACCCACTTGGACTGCCAAAACCGGTCACTGCAACGAGTCCCTTCTTCGTCCCGCTGCCAACCATTTCCAAGCACGGCGCAGCGCCAAATAAGCGGGCCAGGTATCCGATGATCCTGGCCCACCAATACTCCTCCCACGCAAAATCTTCGAACTGAATGTCCAGATCCAGAAAAGACGCACGTCGAGGGCCCTTCCGACCTATCAATACGCTCTCGTCTCAGCAGACTTCTTCGCTCCCCAGCCAGAATAGCGACAAAGCTGAAGACTGTCTGTATACGTCTTCGCAAAACGTGCCCGTCGGTTCGCCTGTTCTTCTTGTCAATCGCGGCCTCGAGGTCCTTGACGAGTCAACCACAACCCTTCCGAAGGAACGACCAGCGCTATATTCATACGAAAGTCCGGGCAACAGTTTGAGACTCGGAGATTCCAGCTCTCTATTCGAAGAAAGCGAATACAATCCCCGATCGAGTCCCGCAACGCCGCCGTTACAACGCAAGGCACGGCTCCAAGAAGCCTCGAAGAGACCAACCACGTCGATCGACCGCGACAACTTATACTGGGGTGGAGAAATTACCAAGACTACAACCTCACGACCAAGAAGTAAGAAAGGGACGGAAAAGACCATGGTCAATGAGCGGGAACCTCCGAGGCCAATGGACCACCATCAGCGTCCACCGGCTCCAAGGCAGGTGCATGACCTGACGAACACGCCAAAGGCTCCCAAGTTTGGCGAGGCAAGTCCGCTGAGGAACCCTCTCATGCGCGACCAACGTTCGAACGTCTTCATCAACAGGAAGCCTGGCCATCGACCAGAGTTCCACAAGATAAACTCTCAGGGCTTCCAATCTGGACCCGTCGGAATCTCAAAGCCTACCGGTCCCAAGATGAATACCATCCCTCCGACGCCTCGACAGGTGTTTTCTTCTATTCGCCCAGTGCCAGGATTTGTTCCTATCAATTCAAATAATAAGCCCAAGCCTCTCGAATTGTCGAGTAGCAAAAAGCCCATCGACTTGACCGGAAGCGATGACGAGTTTGACGCCGATGCCGCCATCATGAATGATCGAGGCTTCGGTTCCGTGGATCCTTTCGCCTACGTCGAATCCAACCAGGCAAATGACAACATCAAAGCCCTTCTGGAGGGTGCTTTCGAGGAGGACGATGATGAGAAGCCCAAGACGCGATTGCGGCGGATAAAGAAGGAGCAAAAGAAACGAGAAGAAGACAAGGTCATGAGCCTTGCCGACAAGCTTAAGGCGCTCGACATGAAACTGGAAGCAAAGAAGTTGCCAGAGCCGGAACCGGAGGAAGAGGAGGATGATGGCACAGTCGATGGTCTAGGTGTGAAGCTGCTTCCCCACCAAGTCGAAGGTGTCGCTTGGATGACCGACAAGGAGAGTGGACAGCGCAAGAATGGAATACTCCCAAAGGGTGGCATACTTGCTGACGATGTAAGTATGAGGACTGCCTAGCGAAGGACTTGAAGCTAACTTCTGCTTCAGATGGGTTTGGGCAAGACCATCCAGTCGATCGCACTTATTCTTAGCAATCCGCGTCCAGACCCAGAAGAGATCGCCGCGGATCCCAAGGCCAAGAAGGATCCTAACAGGATACCTTCCACCGTCGGAAAGTCAACACTGGTTGTCGCACCCTTGGCCCTCATCAAGCAATGGGAAGCGGAAATCAAGAGCAAAGTGCTGCCTTCTCACGCTCTCAGAATTAAGGTGCACCACGGCCAATCGCGCACAAAATCCGCAGAGGAGCTCAAGAAGTATGACATTGTCATCACTACCTATCAAGTCGTCGCCTCTGAGCACGCCTCCAGCTCTGAAGATGGACACAAAGTTGGCTGTCTCGGTATTCATTGGTACCGTGTTATGCTCGATGAGGCCCACACGATCAAGAACCGCAACGCCAAGATGACAAAGGCTGCGTATGCACTCCGCTCGCACTACCGCTGGTGCTTGACCGGCACGCCAATGCAGAACAATCTCGATGAGCTGCAGAGCTTGATCAAATTCCTCAGAATCAAGCCATACGACGAGTTGAGTAGGTGGAAGAACGACATTGCCGGTCCCATGAAGAATGGTCGAGGAAATCTGGCACTGCGGAGATTGCAGGTGTTCCTCAAAGCCTTCATGAAGCGACGGACGAAAGATTTACTTAAGAAAGAAGGTGCGCTCAACCCTGGTGGCAAAGCTTCAAGGGATGGAAAGGGAGCCGAGGGCTTCAAGATCGTGGGTCGAAAGGTTGAGACCATTGTCGCGGACTTTTCGCCCGAAGAGCGGCGCTTCTATGACCGTCTAGCAGACAGGGCGCAGAGCCGTTTGAAGGAAATGATGGGAGGCGAGAAGGCTGATTACATTGGTGCCTTGGTCTTGCTGCTGCGTCTTCGACAGGCTTGCAACCATCCTCACCTCGTTGGCGGCCAGGTTGGACAGGACAAGGATGCAATTGCAGGTGCTGGCTCTGGAGGTGCGCCCGCAGGATTGCAAACCCCAAGAAAGTCAAAGTCGCAGGAGAGCAAGGAGCTTGACGATGTCGCCGACCTGTTCGGCAGTCTGACGGTTGGCACCAAGCAGTGTGACGTCTGCCAGATAGAGCTCTCGAAGGACGAATCATCGGCTGCGACTGCTAGATGCGCCGATTGCGAGGCTGACCTTGCTGCGCAAAAGCAGAAATACAAGAAGAAGCGCAAGTCGAAGGGCAAGGAGAAGAAGCCAAAAGTCCAGGAGCTCGACGAGGATGAGGAAGAAGAATCGCCAAGAAAGCCTTCAAGAATGATTCGCAAGAAGCCCATAATCATGGACAGCGACGATGAGGAAGAAGGAGACTGGGTGGTTCCTGAAAATGAACGTAGTGCCGCTGGCCTCGGACGGGCAGGTGGTACTGATGACGAGAACGCAGATGGCCCTGGCGAGTGGATAGACTCTGATGACTCTGAGTCTGGTGACGAACCCGGCACTCCCACCCCAAAGAAGGTCATCAACCTCATCTCCTCAGAGGCCGAACAGGACCCAGAGTCGGAAGAGGAAGAGAAATCAAACTACGACAGCGATGAGTCCGAGGACTTCCGAATGGTGCCTTCGACCAAGATCTCTCGTCTGCTCGACATCCTTGATAAGGAGACACCTGACCACAAGATAATCGTCTTTAGCCAGTTCACTTCTATGCTCGACGTGCTAGAACCGTTCCTGCGCAACGCTGGTTTCGATTATACTCGCTACGACGGCAGCATGCGCAACGATCATCGAGAGGCCAGTCTCGAGAAGTTGCGCAACGACCCTGACTGCCGTATTCTTCTTTGCAGTCTCAAGTGCGGTAGTTTGGGCCTCAACCTGACAGCGGCTTCTCGTGTCGTTATTCTTGAGCCGTTCTGGAATCCCGTAAGTCTACTATCATGGGTGAATATTTGAGAAACATCAGCTAATGTGAGATTTCCAGTTCGTCGAAGAGCAAGCCATTGACCGCGTACACCGCATCAACCAAAAGGTCGATGTCGTCGTCTACAAACTCACCATCTCGCGCAGCGTCGAAGAGCGTATCCTCGAACTGCAGGAAGCCAAACGCAAGCTTGCCAACGCTGCCATCGAGGGTGGCAAGGCCATCAACAAGCTTAGCATGAAGGACATCATGAACCTGTTCCGCCGCGATGCCGAACACAGCCATACCATCGACGTCGACCACGATAACTTTGCCAGCGGTTTCAAGGGCATGCTCGGTCATGCTGTTGGAGACTTTGGGGAGGGTACGAGCAATATGGCCGATTTTTCTAGGAAGGGAAGGAGCCAAAAAGAGAGGACCGAGTCGACATGCCAGGAGCATGCGGTTTATGGACGCCGTTGAGATGACGGGAGTTGGAGTCTTGATTTCGTGCCCTTTCAGGAGTTGGGTCGGCGAGGGACTGTGCCTCACAATCGGGAATCACAAACGACAGTCACGGATGGATAATACAATCTTGTTCAAAATTTTGGCTTAGTAGTTCAAGAATTCTCCTTGTTCCCCTATGATCTTTTTTCGCCTCTAGAAATTCGAGTCTCTTGATCTCGTTCGGCTGTAAATCATTTCGCGCTTTTGTTTTTCTCTTAGAGGAGCACTTTGTAGTGCAGCAGAGGAAGGGCGAGGATTGAACTTCAAGCAGTTAAGGAGGGAAGAGGCAAGGAAAGTGGACAGGAGTGGCATGCAATAGACGGTTGTTATTGATGCTAAGCCCCTCCTTACCAACTTTACGAGGAACCCGACTGACAAAAGATGCAGCAAGGCCCTGTGTCTCTTTGCTCTGGACCTTCTTCCACTCTCAAACTCCATCAGTTTTCAAAATTTGCGTCTTCAAGCTGCCTCGTCCTCATGACTACTGCGAAGAGGGATGCAGCCACTATACCGTCACCGGGGACACCATCGCTGTGGATAACACTCACCCTGAAAACACCGAATAGGAATCATGACCAAGAGCTGCCACTTTATCAAGCTGGGAGGGCGGTGCACGAACGTCAAGGCCGCCTGGACAAGCACGAAACGCCTTCCAGGTGGCAAAGGCAGCAGCCCAAAGACCTGCACAAACTCACTCTACACTCTCATTATCGCTATCACTTTCGCCTAGATACTCGCTTCCTGGTTCATCATCAAGCACGCACGGGCCCTGACCTGAGATGCAACGGATCGTCCTAGTCACCGTCGTCTCGACCTGTCTCGGGAACCTCAAAGAAATCTGACTTGGACCTAGGCTAAAAGAGCGAGCCACTGCCACTGCTACAGGCCGCCTGGACGTTGGATAAGTCGCAGCGATGAGAAAGGAGAAAGTAGCCATCCAATGTAGCCTTGGAGGCCGTGACCCATTGAAGGATATCTTATTGGACCAATAATAAATCAACTTGAAAAGACTTCTCCCCCGTCAACAGTCACAGACAATGCCCTGGTCTTGAATACCTAGACTCGGCGCGTTGCAAAGTGCCCTTGACGGCCCGAGACTTGGATGCTCCCCACATGCCTGCTGGTTTGGTATTTCGAGTTCTCCAATGCCATGCCATTGGCACAAAGCCTTCGAGATGGCTTTTCTTTCCACTTGTGGGACCCTTCACCGTGACTTTGAGTTCTTGATCCACGTAATCTTTGAGGTCTTGATCCACGTAATCTTTGAGGAGTTGGGGCAAGGTACTGTGTTTTTACACTGGGCGGTTGCAAACGACCTTCATTCTTCTTCATATGGGAAAACATCTTCTCCTTGTCGAGTGACAGAGATTGAGTTTTCCTCTATAATCTATTCTTCTTGCCTCTACAATAGAGTTTGATGTCTGATCCTCTCTGGACCATTCGTGATTAGAGATGGATGCTTTTATGAAGACTCGCTCCTCAACACTTGCGTTATTGCCACCCGTACCTCTGCTCCTTGTGCTCCCCAACTCCAAATAGCAAGATGAATTTCGACGCAGCCGAACATAGACTTGTGGCAGGCAGGGAGGGTATAGCTACACTAGTGCTCTGTTGATGCCTAAGTAAGGGCTTTTAAGATTCTTTTTGGCTTGGACACAGATTCAATAGAATAGGAGGTGCAATGAAACTCACGTTGAGCTCATGACAAAGACAGGATGTATCTTTTCTTCCTGGCAACACTCTCACGCGGACGGACCAGCTTCAGCAAACATCTTCGTCTTTCCATAATGTCCGCCCATCTTCTTGCGCATTTCCAAAGCCCGCTTATACGGAGGTGCAGTAGGCGGCTGGACGGGGTCAAGTGTGACTCGGTCCGAGGGCAGGTGGTAGGTAGCATCGGAATCATAGGCCGACAGGTCTCCACACGCCAGAAATGGCGGAATCCAGCGGGCGCCGATGTCGCCCTTCTCTCTGGGACGCCAGACTACCGTGGTGTCGTCCGCCCGCTGAGTTTGCATAGGTGGCACGTAGTCGCTCTCCGGCGTTAGCGTCTTCGCCTCGCTGAACGATCGATTGTCGACCTCCTCTGGCACCAGCGCCAGCGGATTTTCGAGTGACGCCTTGAGGCCAGCGGGCGGTCGGAAGCCCTCACACACAACGAAGGCTTCGATACTGCTAGCACGACTGCTGCGCGGCTTGGCCACGCGCACGCGCTCAAAGACGACTTTGAGCTGTGCGTATAACAGGTCGACATCCTTTCCACGAAAGATCTTGGCTACAAACTTGCCACCAGGCTTGAGCACGCAGATGGCCAGGTTAAGTGCTGCCCAGAGAAGCTGCGATTGGACGTAGATGTCGAGGTCGTGGAGGCCCGTCACGTCTGGCGCGCCATCACTGATGACGAGGTCGACTGGATGTGACGCCGATGTTGACGGGCTATACTCATCGTATGTTTCTGGATCCAGCGCCTTGAGGAGGAGCGGGACCGTGCTGGGATGTGTTATATCTGCTCTCAAGGTTGTGATGCCCTCCAATGGTGCCATGGGCTGGAGGTCGATCGACACAATTTTGACATCTTTCCGCGGTGCTGCCGCCTCTCCTGACTTCGAGGCTTGTGATACCTCCTCTCGCGGCGCATCGACCATCTTAATGTCTGCATCTTTGCCGTATACAGCTCGCTGCTCCCGCACCATTTTGTCTTCCCAGCCCGCGCGTCCAAACTTCTCGCCTTTGATCAGAATGCGCGACAGTACTTGGCTCCAGCTTCCTGGCGCAGCGCACAAATCGACGACGCGGGAAACTCCAGAAAAGAGGTCGAATTCCTCGTCGAGTTGGAGAAGCTTGTATGCGGAGCGAGCGCGCCATCCTTGCTCTTTGGCTAAACGGTAGTAGGCGTCACGCTTGTCCTTGGATGATTTGCCCATTATGCGGTTGAAATGACAGGTTGTGTTTGAGGAGGCCCTCACGAGATCAGGGGAGGTGGATCAGGAAATATTGGGAGAGTGTGTAGCCGCAAAAGTTGGCCGGCGCGGGTTGAAGTGGTGGTGGAAGGCGGTGGTGTTGCGGAGACCGCGGGAGTTTTCCGCTGGTCAGAAAAAAGTTCGGGTCGCGCGCGCCTTCTTGGCCTAAACGAAACAACTCTGAGCACGCCTACCGTCTCGCCGACAGCAACCGCCTCAATCATGCCGCCCGAAGGAAAGAGGCAGCTGCCTCCGAAGATTGTTGCCATGAAGTCGCGCAAACGTCAGAAGACCGAATCGAAAAGCGGCGACGCTGCTCCTGTTTGCGCTTCCAAGCCCGAGGCCGCTGCCAAAGGTGGCAAGGTTCGCCTCGACTCACTGGATTGGAAGGTGGTAGACATGCCTGATCGCCTGGAAGATTTCGAAGGATTCTTTGGACTGGAGGAAATCGACGACGTCGACGTCGTACGGGAAGATGATGGCAGAGTGTCGTTCTCGAGGGTTGAGAAACCGGACACCAAAGGCAAAAAGGGCCAGGAAAAGAAGGCTGGCGACAAGCGCAAGGCACACGAGGTGGACGGTCAATCTGAGCGGGATGAAGAAGAGGGAGCAGAGTGGTCTGGTTTCAGCGACGACGAGCCCGCGCCTGCTGAAGACGATGCTGAACAAGTCCCCGTGAATAAAGCTGAAGCATCGAAACCTCAGAAACGGGAAATGAGGAACAAAGTTAAGAATGATAAGAAACGACAACAGAATGAAGAGACCAAAGTCAAGATCCCGGAGCAAAAACAGAGCAAAACCGTCGAAGGAAAGACTTTCAGTGCTGGACCCATTGGCACGGTACCCTTCGCAGGGTTGTTCGATGAGGGCGAAGATGATGAGGTCGATACATCTGCATGGAACCCACTCAAACTGTCAGACGAGACCATGATGGCCCTCTCGAAGCTCAAGTTATCAAAACCAACAAACATCCAATCCACCTCGATACCCCTAATCCTTGCCGGCCACGACGTCATCGGCAAAGCCGCCACTGGATCCGGTAAAACGCTGGCTTATGGCATTCCGATGCTGGAGAGTTTCGTGGAGAATGGAAATAAGAAGACTTCCAAATTGGATGAAAAGGTGCCCATGGCCCTGATTCTGAGCCCTACTCGCGAGTTGGCGCATCAGATTTCGAAACATTTGACCAATTTCTACAATGCCGGATCATTTGATAGCCCTTCCATTGCCACGATCACAGGAGGACTTTCGCTCCAAAAGCAGCAGCGCACTCTGGAATACGCCGACATCGTCATTGGCACACCTGGAAGATTGTGGGAAGTTATAAGCCAAGGTCGTGGACTGCTGAAGAGATTCAAGAAGATCAGGTTCCTGGTGGTAGACGAGGCTGACAGATTGCTCAGTGAGGGTCACTTCAAAGAGGTGGAAGAAATCATGAACGTGCTTGATCGTCCTGAACAACCAGAAGAGGTTGAAGACGAAGACGAAGACGAGGAGGCTTCTGATGAAAACGACAAAATGAATGAGCAGGCCGAGAGGCAAACGCTAGTCTTCTCTGCGACTTTTCACAAAGGACTTCAACAGAAACTCACAGGCAAAGCGAAGTGGCATGGGGACTTGCTGTCGAATCAAGAATCCATGGAATATCTTTTGAAGAAGCTCAAGTTCAAGGAAAAACCCAAATTCGTTGATGTCAATCCCGTGACTCAAATGGCAGAGGGCTTGAAGGAGGGCCTTGTTGAGTGTGGTGCCATGGAGAAGGTGAGAATCTGGGTTGCTGTTGCAAGCATCATTGCTGCTGCAAGTATCGACTAACCAACGAGCAGGACCTCTACCTCTACGCTCTCCTTTTGCTTCACCCAAAGACGAGGACGTTGATCTTTACGAACAGCGTGTCGGCTGTAAAGCGCCTGCATCCGTTCTTGACCAACCTGAACCTTCCTACGTTGTCCTTACATTCACACATGGCACAAAAGGCTCGTCTTCGCTCTGTAGAGCGGTTCTCGTCTCAGCCTGATTCGATCCTCATTGCCACTGACGTTGCAGCCCGTGGTCTGGACATCAAGGGTGTGCAATTGGTCATCCACTACCATCTCCCCCGGGCCGCAGACATGTATGTTCATCGCTCGGGAAGAACAGCAAGAGGAGCGGAGACGGGCACGAGTATCTTGATATGTGCACCCGAAGAAGTTGCCGGCGTCAGGCGATTGGTGGCCAAAGTTCACAAAGACAACTACGGACCTCGAGGAAACTACTACATGCGAAGTCTCGACATTGACCGGCGAATCGTCAGCAAACTTAAGCCTCGGGCCACTCTGGCCAAGAAACTTGCAGACACGACCGTTGCGCAAGCCAAATCTAACTCGTCGGAGAACGACCTGCTGAGACAGGCGGCCGAGGATTTGGGTGTTGAATACGACTCCGAGGAGTTGGAAAAGCCAATGGGTCGGGGTAGGGGTGGTGGGCGGAAGATTAAGGAACGCGAGGCAAAAAGTCTCCCCAAGGACGAGATACAGGCCATGAAGGCCGAGCTGAAAGCGCTTTTGAGCCAGAGAGTCAACGTTGGCGTCAGCGAGAGGTACTTGACATCGGGAGGTGTGGATGTGGATGCTCTCCTCAAGAACAAAGAGACTGGGAGGGGAGAATTCTTGGGGGTTGTGGATGGCATTGGTTTGTGAGGCGGCATCTATACCCTTGAGTAGATTTGGCTCTGAATAAGAAAGATCAGCATCGCTCTTGTTGGTCCGTGGAGGAAGAACCAAAATCTCATTCTGAACAAAGAAGCTGTGCATCCGTTACAACCGCCAGAAGCTCAGAAATTCATCATCATATTCTTGGGTGAGTAGTTGATTACAGACGGTCTGATGCTCGAAGGAATAGCGGTGTGGCTGGACGCGGGGGTGGCGGGGCAGGCGGAAAAATATTTGAGGCGTGGGCCTGCATCATGACTCTTCCTTGGCGCAGCTCAAAATCCGAGTACCACTCCATCTAGTTCGCTCCAATCTCCTTCACATTAACACAACTCGCAACCATGGCGGACAAGGTCAAGGAAGTCGTCGTTCCCGTTGTCGAGAAGGTCACCGGCCAGTCCTCGGAGGCCGACAAGCCCCAGGGTGATGCCGCCAACCTGCTTCTCGACGAAGTCACTGGAGAGCGCGTCTCCAAGACTGAGCGTTAGCACAATCTATATCGGATCTCTCAAGTTGCGCGCTGACAGATTTACAGTGAAGCGTCGCCAGAAGCAGCGTGAGAAGGACGCGAAGAAGGCCGAGAAGGCCGCCGCTGCCCCGCCCAAGGCCCAGAAGGAGAAAAAGTCGAGCGCCGAGGACGCAGAGAAGGAATTGACGCCCAACCAATACTTCGAGATCCGCAGCAGAACCATCAACAAGTTCCGCGAGACGCACGAGCCCAATCCATACCCTCACAAGTTCCACGTCACGACCGACCTGCGCAAATTCCTCAAGGAATATGAGGGCCTCAAAACTGGCGAGATGCGCAAGGACGTTGAGGTCAGGATTGGCGCCAGAATCTACACCAAGCGTTCTTCAGGACAAAACCTATGCTTCTACGATGTGCGTGCAGAGGGTGCTCGCGTGCAGGTCATGTGCCAGGCCCAAGAGTCGACGAGCTCTGTGCCTTTCCCCATTCAGCACGAAAACCTGAGGAGAGGTGACATTGTTGGCATCGTCGGATTCCCGGGCCGGACGAACCCCAAAAACAGGGCCGAGGGAGAGCTCAGCATCTTCGCCAAGGAGATGGTTCTGCTCGCTCCCTGCTTGCACCAGCTGCCGGGTGAGCACTACGGCTTTAAGGACAAGGAGCAGCGTCACAGGAGGAGATATCTCGACTTGATCATGAATGACTCCACCCGCAACACCTTTGTCACCAGGGCTCGCATGATCACCTACATCCGCAAGTTCTTTGACGACAGGGACTTCACCGAGGTGGAGACGCCCATGATGAACTCGATTGCCGGCGGTGCTACTGCCAAGCCCTTCAAGACCTACCACAACGACCTCAAGATGGACATGTTCATGCGCATTGCGCCTGAGCTGTACCTCAAGATGCTGATTGTGGGTGGTATGGAGCGTGTCTACGAGATTGGTCGCCAGTTCCGCAACGAGGACATTGACCTGACGCACAACCCCGAGTTCACGACTTGTGAGTTCTACCAGGCATTTGCTGACATGTACGATATTATGGACTTGACCGAGGAGCTGGTCTCCGGCCTTGTCAAGCACGTCACGGGTGGCTACAAGACCAAGTTTCACACTCAGCACGGTGAGGAGTACGAAGTCGACTGGTCGCGTCCGTGGAAGAGGATAGAGATGATCCCGGCCCTTGAGGAGGCGCTCGGCGAGAAGTTTCCTCCGGGCGACGAGTTGCACACGAAAGAGACCAATGAATTCCTCAAGCGCATGATTGTCAAGGCCAAGGTTGACGTCTCGCCGCCGCTGACCAACGCGCGCATGCTCGACGCGCTGGTGGGCGAGTTCATCGAGGAGAAGTGCATCAACCCGACCATGATCACGGGCCACCCGCAGATGATGTCGCCGCTGGCCAAGTACCACCGTCAACACAAGGGTCTGTGCGAGCGCTTCGAGGCGTTCGTCTGCAAGAAGGAAATCGTCAACGCATACACCGAGTTAAACGACCCCTTCGACCAGCGCATGCGCTTCGAGGAGCAGGCCAACCAGAAGGCACAGGGTGACGACGAGGCCCAGATCATCGACGAGACCTTCTGCACCTCGCTTGAATACGGTCTGCCTCCGACCGGCGGCTGGGGCATGGGCATCGACCGCATGGTCATGTTCTTGACCGACAACTACTCCATCAAGGAGGTCCTCACCTTCCCCATGATGAAGGAGGACAAGTCGCAGCAGCACCAACCCAAGGCCGCCGAGGTCGCTGGCGTTGAGCCTCTGCCTGAGGAGGGCATTGGTGAGTACAGGTTACCTTTGCATTCCAATTCCCTTTGCTAACTCGTATCCTGCAGCCCACAAGTAAGCTCCCATCGAATCATCAAGAATCAAAACATCTTCGCCCAGTCGAAGCAATAGTTGGCGATGGCGATGTTAGCGAGAGGGCCATGCACTAAGTAGACGAAAAGTTGTGCAAAATTCTCCGGCCCTGGATTTAGACGAGGCATCGCGTGGTTTCTGAATATAGAAAACGAATGAGTTAGCTGATAGAGAAAAGGGCAAATCGCCCCTTACCTTTTCCTATCGAATGAAATGATTGACACGAACATCGTCGACTCTTCAAGTGAAGCTGAAAGGCCTTCCTCGGGTCGTGGGGAGCACCCCATTTTATCCCTTTGTTTTGATCATATCGATTTGGTCATCGTGGCCATCTTGGCCGCACAGATTATCTAGTGAAAAAGTCGCAACGAGTATACCTGGCTTGCAGATGCTCCAGGTCAGCAATGCCCCAGCCATCGCTCCCACATATGCCCGCACAAGGACGGAGGACTCGGTGGCCCTCTTGTTGCTACCACCTTTTCGGGAACCCACACATCTTACTCGCAACAAACACGACCCCGCTCACTTCCAGATCTGCTGCACAAAATCCGTCACATCCTTCAGCAACTCGTCGGGCTTCTCCATGGCCGCGAAATGGCCACCGCGCTCATGCTGCCTCCAAAACACCAAGTCGCCATTCCTCTCCACCCACGCCTTGGGCATCGCCATTAACTCGTACGGGAAAAAGCTGTAACCAAACGGCTTGTTCAGCCTGTACTTGGCGTTGCCGTGGACGCCGCCGGGGATGGGGTGGGAGCCGTAGTGCTGGCGGTACGACCAGATGCTCGTGGGGAAACTGTCTGTGAGCCAGTAGAGCGAGATGGACTCTAAGATGGCAGAGATGGGCGGGTCGGCGTCGGTCCAGGTGAGAAACTTCTCGCCGATCCAGGCGAGCAGTGCCACGGGGCTGGAGCTGAGTACCAGCCCAATGGTAGCCGGGCGTGTGCCATGCTCCATGGCATAGGCGAAGCCAGTGCGTTGAAACTCGGCGCCGCGCTTGAGGCCGAAGGCTTCGAGCTCGTTGATGTCGCTGTCGGATACTGAGTCGGGCTTTTGCATGGGGCTGAAGTTGACTGTGGAGAGCGCGTTAGCGTCTTGTCTTGTGGCTTTGAGGAGGGGACGGGTGCGTGATATGTACGGTGGACGGCTTTGCACGCGTCGTTCTCGGCTCCCATGATTCTGGCGATAAAGCTGCCAATATCGCCGCCTTGCGTCACGTAGCCCTTTCCGAAGCCCAGCTCGACCATGAACTTGTGCATGATGCGCGCCTCGTCCTGCATGGTCCAGTCCTTGTCCTTGGGCGGTCGTCCACTGAATGTGTACCCTGACAGCGAGGGCACGACTACGTGGAAGGGCAGTTGATCTGGCGCATACTGCGATTTGAGCAGCGAGAGGATTGGCAAAAATTCAAGAAACGAGCCGGGCCAGCCATGGAAGAAGGCAATGGGGGCAGCGGAAGGGTTGGTGGAGAAGAGCGCTACGAAATGGACCGAATGCTTGCGGCCATCATCGTCGGTGACGGGCAGTGTGAAGTGTGGGAAAGAGTTAATATGGGTCTCGTGGGAGCGCCTGGCAAACGGTCAGATCATTTCCCCTCGACTTTGCCCCGCGATTCGTCGTGATCAAGCCATGCAGGGAAGGGGCGCGGTTGCTTTGTACTACGTACCAGTCAAAGCTCTCCCACTCTTTCTTCGCTTTCTCTAGCCATGAGCGTGAGATGCCGAATTGGCGGTCTTCGAGCAGATTCTCGTATGTTTCGGGGCCAATTGGTGAGAGCTTGACAAGCTGCTCGAGCTGCTGGAGTTTGTCCTGCGGAATATTCACCTTGAAGGGCATGGGCTGGGTCCTAGCCGTGGAGGGAATGGTTTCGTAAGAAGCCATGCTGACCAACTGTTTCTAGCTCCTGTATTGGGTGGGAGTGTTTTGATGTTGTTGGATTCTGGATTGGATTGAGCAGATGTGGAGATATCGTCAGCTTGAGGAGGACTATATATATGCAGCCTTTGTGATGAGTAATTGGGCCTTCCAAGCGACCGGTAGCTCCGGTCGCAGCCTAGTGGTGCTCTACTTTTGAACATGACCTTCAGGTTGTACCTGCCGTGATATGCATCCTGTGACGTTATCGTGGCTGCGGGGACCCTGACACGCTAGTCCAGAATAGGAAATACGCACATAGCGAATGGCCGAATGCCTCATTCGCTAGCCAGGAACCTCGGGACGTTAGTTCAGCTTTGGAATAATACCCGAATCAGGCGGTATCAAGAGATGCCTTCTGTCGACCGAGAAGCTGTGTACTTTGCTCTGGGTCCCCACAACCTCTTTGACCGGGTCCATGGTGTTCCTTCGGGTCGTGGTCCGCACGTTTGCACCGGTGACCAATAGACTGCATATACATCAATCGAAACTCTTATGGATTAAGTGAGTCCTAGCGCAGATTTCCAATGAAGAGGAGCAGTCGTGAATTATGACACCACAAACGCGAAGCCCAGCTGACAAGGTGACATCCTTGAAGTATTCAATTAGTAACCGCTTCTTATTGGCGTGTCCAGCAAGAAAAGTTCATAGCACATCCGCAGAGATGTACAGGTGAACAGGGAGCATTTGGAGGGAGCTGTGATATATCACGCGATCGTCTTCGTTATTAAAATCATGAGTACCGAAAATACTCAAGCTTCGAAGTTGATTCCAAGCCCAAGGATGTATGACCGAACGCGTTGTGTTGCTTTGTGTTACTGTACCAGGTACTCTTTCACTCCACCCTGTTGTTGGGCCACAGAACTCATCCAGCCCAGTCCTTACAAGCTCACAACACCTGCCTCCAGCACACCCTGTTCGCCAATGAGACCGCTCACGACATCCTCTCCTACCATACGATCAATCCCTAAGATCATGAGCGCCTCACGCGAATCCTTGCCAATCACTGCCTCCTCATAGCTCTGCATTAAGGGCGCCACAGTCATGGAGCTGATATTGACGCCCGCAACGCCGAGGCGATTGCCCACGAATCCAATCTTGCCGCAGCTGTCGAAGTTGCGGCAGATGAGAAGCGTGCCTTCGGGGACAAAGTTGGCCGTGAAGCGGTCCAGCCGCGAGATGTACGGCGTGTTGGCCGAAACGAAGCCCTGGATGACTTGCTCCACGTGTAATGGGCCTCCGTGTCCGTCGGAACTGTTGCGAGGACCCGCAGAGCTGAGCGGTGTCCTGCCAATGCTGCGGCTCCGTGTGAAGCTGGGTCGTGGATCGCCGCCACGAGAGGCGGACGTCGATCGTGAGGGACGCGCACGTAGAGTGACGGAGCTGGCGTAGCCCTTTTCTTCGGCGTCTTCGCGGGCACGTTGCTCGTTGACTAGGATACCGCGTTCCTGAGCCACCAATTCTGCGTTGACGATGTTGACGTTAAGGCCCTCTGGAGAGCTGATTGGCGACAGCAGTCCTTTAATAAGCGCTGCGAAAAGTGGCTTGGTGGTGTTAAGCGTGGCGAGCTGGCCTTGGAGGGTCAAGTCGAAGGTTGTCCGGAAGTTAGTCGCGGCGGATCTTGCTTTGGGACTATAATGCTGCGTGTATAGTGACCCCATCCGCTCAATGAGGTTGACGTACGGTTGGAGGGTACGGTATTCCTCAGGAAGAATCAGGGGTGCGTTGACGGCACTTCGAGGGAGATCGCCGGAGAGGATAGATGCCACTTGCTGGCAGACATCTATGGAGACGTTCTCCTGGGCTTCAAACGTACTGGCTCCGAGATGAGGAGTTGCTACAACCTTTGGATGAGCAACCAGTCGAGAAGCGGAAGAACCTGGCTGCGGAGGCTCAGATGTAAATACGTCGATTCCAGCGCCTGCTATTTTGCCTGCCTCGAGTGCTTCGAGCAAGGCATCTTCATCGATAACCCCTCCCCTTGCAACGTTCAGAACTCGTGCGGTGGGTTTCATTTTAGCAAGCTCTGCTTTTCCAATCATCCCCTTGGTAGACACGATCAGTGGGGTATGAATGGTGAAAAAATCAGCTGCAGTGAGCAGGTCGTCGAGGCTGTCTTTAAGTTCCACAGATGCCGCTGCGGCAAGTTGCGGGTTGGCATAAGGATCAAAGGCAATGACCCTCATCCCAAAGCCATTGGCAATGCGTGCAACCGTGAGACCAACTGCCGCGCGTTAGGCGTCGAAAAAAATTGAGTCGGCTGCTTACCTTTTCCTGCTCCAACGATGGCGAGACATTTGCCCTTGACTTCGACCCCAACAAGTCGGCTTCTTTCCCATTTGCCCTGCTTGACACTGGCATATGCATCGCCAATGTTCCTTGCGACTGCCATGATTAATGCCATGGTGTGCTCCGCAGCGGCATTGATGTTCCCAACTGGGCTGTTGACAACAATCACACCCAGCTGGGTAGCACTTTTTACATCAACCTAGTTGCAAATCAGTCCAATCCCCTGTCAGCACACCCAGTGGTACAAAGTACATTGTCAACGCCAACACCGGCTCGAGCGACAACTTTTAATCTCTTGGCAGCAGAAAGTAAATCTGCCGTCACTTTGGTCTCAGAGCGAACAATCAGGGCCTCATAGTCGTGTATGATGCTCCTGAGTTCGTCTGGGGACAAGCCTTTTCGCTCGTGCACCTCGAATGCTTCCTTGAGCAAAGCGAGTCCATCCGGAGACACTTTTTCAGGAATCAAAACTTTTGGTTGGGGCACAGCAGAGCCATTGCTGTGTGTTTGGTCCGGCATCGTAGGCTGATGATGTCAGTTTTAGACGGAAATTCTGAGGGCGAAGGAGTTTAGGACTGTTTGCAAATAAATGAACAAGTAGAGGAGACTTTTCAGGACTCAGGTATCCCGGATTCAAAGGTAGATCTGTCAGCTGAGAGAAGGCGTGCATCAAACTAGGGACGCAGGAGGAGGCACACCCAATCAGTCTTGCCCAATTGAGGGGGGCGAGCTGTGTTCCCCGCTCCCGAGCTCCACGTCTTGGGCGTCTGCGACTGGCCATCAGGTAAATGATGGCTCCGACGGCGCAGTCCAAAACTACGCATGCATCTAAGTACCAATCGCTAATGCACGAGAAAGCTGTGAGTGCATTGGTTACTGCTCATGTTTGAGAAAATCACAGAGGCTGTGAGAAGCGCATGGTGCAGAGGAGTCGCATTAGAATCCGGGTGCAGGGTTTACGCAATTACCGTGTCCCCCTTACAGATGCTTGCCCAAAACAGTTACCAGTTGCAGCGCTGTTTCAATTTCTCATTTTGGACAATCTCGATCCAGTAGTTATCCGGATCTACCACAAATTAGCGCGCTGCTCTTGGCGAAGGACCGGGTAGTATACTTACCCAGAATGAAAGCAATGTCCTTCATCCGACCGTCGGTCAGCCTCTTCTTCCAGTTGACCTGCTTTTCTTCAAACCTCGAACAAGCAGCATCCAAGTCGTCTACTGAGATGCAAATGTGACCAAAGCCCTGCGGTTGGTCGTTACCGTTATGATAGTTGAAATTAGAGTCCGTCTCTGTTCCATAGTTCCACGTCAACTCGAGAATACCTTCGCGGTCTGCGATGGGGTTGACGCCGTTGGTAGTCTGCTTGGGAGCATCCGGTCCGTAACCCAGGAAGTAGAGATTGAACTTGGCGTCCTTATTTTCCGAGATTCTCTGGAGCTTCATGCCCATGACTTCTTGGTAGAATTGGAGCGATTTTTCAGGGTCCTTGACGCGGATCATGGTGTGGTTCTGTCATTCAATCAGCAGACGCCCGATGCCATCCAAGGGCTAGGAAACGCACCATGCGATAAGTCTCGACATCCGTGTCCTTTATGTTTTCGGTTGCCTCGATTGGGTTCTGAGAGATGAGCTCGACCCAGTAGCCATCAGGGTCCAGCGCAAAGGCAATGCTCCTCATGCTCCCATCTGTGAGCTTCTTCTGGAACCTGTAGCCAGCATCTTCCAGTCTCTGGCACGCAGCTTGGATGTTGTCTACCGAAACGCAGACGTGACCAAAGCCCTTGTATGGCTCCGTGTTGCCATTGACAATCTTGTACTCCGGATCGCTCTCGGTGCCGTAGTTATGGGTGAGCTCGATGATGCCTTCGCGGTCGGTCCAATGATTGGCATGGGAGACGGCCTTGGGGCTATCGTAGGCAAGATAGTAGAGGTCGAACTTGGCATCGGGGTTCTTCATGGTGTTGATGAGCTTCATGCCGAGGAACTCGTAGAAGTTGACCGATTTCTTGGGGTCTTTGACCCGAATCCTCGAATCGCGATTAGCATCGAGGGCAGTTGGAGCTCTCCGAGGCCATACATACATGGAATGATTTAACTTGTACTTGGCGGGTTCGGTAGCCATTGTCGCGAAAGCTTTGATGCAAGATGAGTTTGCAAATGCAGATTGAGGATATCTGAAACGTTTGAGGGAGCGGAGAAGGAAGCTGGGTGTTGACAGCATGGGCGAAGAGCGGATGCAAGTGAGAGAGAAGAAGTTTGCGTGGATAGGTCAGCAAGACGCAGCTCTCCAGGGCCTCTATGACGTGGGGCGCTGCCCCTCTTCGGCCGGACGGCCCATGCCCAAGGGAAGACGGGGACCGAAAGAAAAACCCGAGGCGGTTGAAATCTGTGTGGGCGAGCATGACCATGTGTTGGAGAGGATGGAGAAGAACATGTAGCGGATCGTGTCGCAACGATGGATGGATTGAGTGGCCACTGGGAATAAAGATGCACCTTGGGGGACAGCCAGCTGCATTACATGTACGGCGTCATGGGTTTGGCTACCGGAAGAGGTTGGCGAGCAGACCTGGATGGGTATGATGGAATAGGACCAGGTCATGGTGCTCCAAGCGAGCGGCTAATGGCGGCTAGTGAAGCACTCGTTTGCCCCCATGACAACTCGTCTCGGCATTGTTGTTGTTGTTGTACTGGTCGTGTCGCGTTGTGCTGCAAAAATGAAAACGGCTCTCAGATCGACCACGAGCCATCAGTGATCCATCCCTGTGTCAATCATACAACGCCCACTTACAGCTTGGCGTCGTCCCCGACGTCTTCCTCACAACAGTTCTCCAAACCATCGCGCGCACGCGCTACCAAATCCGCACTACTAGTACAGTAACCACTTGTCCTCGGCCCCTATCTGATCACGGTACTTTGTGCAACCTCAGTCTCCGTCCCATCGCCGACTCTCAGCCATGTATGTTCAGATCCCAATTGCTTGCCTTAGACAATGCGCCTCAGGCTGCATGTGCATGTCTCTTGTGCGAGCCGCCATGATACACTCTTGGTCTCGCTTCCAAGATCCCGCACGTGTCTGCTGACCTGGGGGAAAATAAGGACCTGGTCGCCATCACCGTTCAGGCCGCGTGCTGACTCGACATGCCTCTTTCAGATCGCACCCGCCGGGCATCTTTGTCCACCATGCTCAACGTAAAAAAGCTCAGCGATCTTTTGGCTAGCAATGTCGACCCAAACTTGTACCCTCGCATGTTGTGAGTACCTCTCCTTCCGAATCTCGAATCCTTCCATGTTCTAACAGATGCCTCAGCGTCATGTCTCCCAACGGTACCTTGTTAGCCTACAGCAGACCTGCCAACATCAAGGAACTCCGCGACCAAGCTGCATTGGTGTCAATGGCCTGGAAGGAACACGAAAACTCGATAAAATCAGAGCCGAGCCATTCTGAAAACCACGACCCATCAGCCGCATCACGTGCCCCTCTCGAGACCTTGACCATCGAATTCGACAACGGCAACGTAATCGTCCGCGCTATCCAACCGAAACTGCTCCTGGTTCTCGTCGGCGGTGTGCCTCCGGGGCGGAAGCAGTCTTTCAGGGTCACGCCCGAAGTCCACGGAAGTCCTCGCTATCCCCCAGAAACTTCCGACTCGCCTGGCAACAGACACGACCGAGTCACTCCTCCCGTTTCGACGGTGTCTCCCAATTCATCCCAAGGCCCCGCCAGCATGGGATCCCCGGATGCTCCGTCCTCAGTATCCGTTGCAGAGAGTCAAGTGAGCCAGCGCGAAAAGGAGACCAAGTTGGGGCCGCTGTACGTCCAACGCAAAAAGGTTGACGCCATGACGAATTTTATCCGGCAAGATTTTGATCGCAGAGGCTTTGTCATGCCTGACGATGTCGGTTTCCCTTGATTGAATACCTAGACCATTTATTCCGGGCCCAAGGACGAGGGTTGGGCGCTTGGAAAATTCGTTCCCTTTGTCTTCAAAATCGCTGGCAATTGATTCTCCAGAGCTTTGATTTGAAAGCTACTTTGCAGGGCGTTCGGACTTGCTTTTCAATATCCCCATAGTCGTTGATTTTGGTTACCGTTTTATTTTTTCTGTGTCCAGGTCGCTCTGCCTTGCGCACCCTGGCTGCCGTTTATTGTCTTCCTGCGCAGAATCCTGCGCGCTGTGTATAGCACGTACAGTGGTGTTGAACCTGTCCAAAGCTGCTCGCTGGAATCCCAGCATTTGCAAAATGTCCATGTCTTGGTTTAAAAGGCGTTCTGATTGGCGTGGACTGAGCAAATTCTCCGGCTGGGGTCTCGGTTATTTGTGTGCAATCTGGGGTTAAAAAGAGCCTCGACTAGCCCGCCATGTTGTGTGATCACAATGACGTCACTTGCATCGCAGGGCATCCATCTCCAGGAACCTCCACAACACTCACTCTGCCTGTCCGCTTTTCATCCTGCACCGCCATCGTATCACCGACTTTTTACTTTGTCAAGGTGTCGAGTGTCTACTCGTCTTTTGTCCCAAATTGCTTGCTAATTCAACAGCAGGACCTTATCTCCCACCACTCCCTCGATAGACTTGATTCCTCTCTGTCCCATCCACACCTCACACAACACACCACAATGCTGCCCATCCAATCCTCCATCGCCATCGCAGCGGCCACACGGCGTCTCGCCCAACTGCCCTACCAACGAGCAACCGCATACCGGCCAACGACCCGCTCTTTCACTTCCACCGCACGCACCCTCTTCCCAACCAAGGACTCCCAAGACAAAGACAGCCTCAACCCGACAAGCACCGAGTACAGTAAGAGCAGCGGCGACGGCGCAGCCGCGCAGACGCCAGACGCCGCCTTTAATCCGGATAAGACGAGCCCAGAGGAGGAGACCAAGGCGGCGGACCGCGAGAGTGGGAAGGTAGGACAATCCTCCGGCTCCAGCGTACATGACTTAGCTTTTTAGAGATTTGAGGACACCCAACTGGGCCGGCTTGATTGAGCCGCGCCGGATAGGGTTGATCAGCCAACATATCTTTGCTCAAATTCTCGCACTTTCTTTTTTGGCTGCATAACGATTTTATATCAGTTTATTTTTGGGTTTTTGAGATTTTTTTGCTAACGCAAGTTTTCGATGCTGCTGCAGGACACGAATCCGCTCGATGCCAGCCCGGGCAACTCAGACATCAGTAAGCCGCGTCATCCCACCGAAGGAGGCGCACAAAAGGGTGCAAAAAATGAGAGAGAGAGGACAAGTGGCGGTGGTAGCCCGAAGAAGGCTGGTGGTGGAAAGTCGGGTTGATTCATCCTTGTGCTGGCGAGGCTAAGCACTTGGGTATCCGCAAAACCGGTGGATGGGTATTGAGAGCGGATCTACTTGTCGTTCTAAGCGGAGAAGAACTTGGCGGGAGCAGATTGTTTTTGCATTTGGCGTCGTCCCTACCGTCCCCATCTTTTTCCGGTCCGCCGCCCAATTGAAGCGATGGACGTTTTATGACAGAATTATTGTTAGTCCAGAGACGTCCAAACTCAACTTGAAAAGAGTTCCCCTGCTGTATACGTGCCAATGATCAACTATGGTAGGCGTCCGTTGAGTCCCAACCTCCCCGTTGGCGAAAACCTACTCAAGCAATGCCCCAAAATCGAGCAGAGAAGAAAAAGAACAACATACAAAGAGGATGGTCGAAAAGAAAAAGAAAGAGAAGAAAGTCACATCCAAATCTCCCAGTACGCAGGTACCTCACGCCCTGGCTCAAACAAGAGCGGTCCGCCCACAACGCCTGTCCATCTATTCCCAGCTCCCCATCAACCACATAGTCCCACGTGCCCGCCTCAATGCCTTCCCATGTCCCCATGAACCCCATGGTAGCCGGTATCGTACCTAAATTGTTGCTCCGGGGCGGCGTAGTCATCCAACATCCTACCAGTCTCAGGCATCTCCCTCTTCCGACTTCCCCCACCAAACCGCCGCTCTGCCTCCTCATCATCGCTGTCATCAAAATGCGGCTCGATGTTTGCGTCGAAGGGGTTGCTGTTGTTGCGGGTGTGGGACACCGACGATTCGAGCGGGTGGATGGGCACGGCATCGCGCTTGATCTCGTAGTCGAGCATGGCGTTGTAGGAGCCGCGCTGCGTGGCGCGCTTGAAGACGTGCAGGTCGAGCAGGAGGGCGCCGAGCGTCGACACGAAGCCGATCATGGCAAACGCAAACAGCGCCTTGTAGACTTGGCACACCATGACGCCGTCGTCGTCGCCCCACCGCTCGACGCTGCACACGTGGCCCAGCGTGCCGCTGCTCCACCAGCCCAGCAGCCCGAATCCCAGCGACCAGAGTAGCGCGAGCGTGCCGTTGAGCATTAGGTTGAGCTTGGGGTTGAGACCGAAAAAGCAGTGGGCCAGGATCGTGAGCGAGAGCGAGAGGAGCGTGAGGATTGAGACGGTTGTGAGCTGGACATGATTGTGTTAGTTCATTCATTGATCATGGTGAATTTCTGCTCCGAGTACTTGTAGGCGGCGTTAAGGGATTGAGCAAGTCCCCACTGAGACACCGCCTTCTTCTCTCGCGTTGTTGTGGATGCCATTTGCGCAAACAGAAAAAGGAGTGTTCGTCTGCCGCCGCTATTGTATATCCGCATTCCCCAACATCTGAAATCGCCGCCGTCCTTGCACTTCCCCTGAGCAAAAAACCAAGATACCGATGTAATTGGAAAGAGTAGGGAAATCAGTTCAAATCCCAGGATTTTTAGCAGGCTCACCAGCAAAAAAGTCCACGGCACACCAAGCCCATCCCATGCCAGCTGCCCAATAAAAAATGCCATAACGGCCACAACGACAGCCGACGAGACCATCTGCACGCAGCGGACCGCATGGAAAGGCACCCGTGGGTACGCCGTCGGCTGCACTCTGTTGCTGCTGGACCCGCCTCCTCGGTGCCCTCTGTCGAGGAGAAAGCGCGGTGGGGCCATAATGGCTATTGCTGTTGGTTTCGCTGTTGATTTTGCTTTTGCGACTCGTTCCCCGTCTCCCTCTTACCAGGGAAAGATGGTAAAAAACGTGTAGACCCTGGCGGGCGGGTAGGTGGGAGGCGGCAAGGAGAGCAGCGAGACCAGGCGTCGGCGCGCTTCTTCGTCCGCGAAGTGAGCAGGCGCGAGGGTCCCTGGCGATGAGAGTCAGGTAGACGCGTAGAGGATGTGTAAAGTAGGAAGGCAAGTAGCCTCGCACAGATAGGTAAGGCACCTGAGCTGTAGTTAGGTAAATTGGAGAGCCGAAGAGGAGCTTGTCGTGCGTGGTGCTCAGCTGCCAGCCCATCCAACTCCCCTGGTCCAGCCTCAGTGGTCCCCCTTTCTTCGCCCCCAATTTCAACAAGCCACTACATTCTCAAGCCTCTTGCCACTGGCCTGATAGGTGGACCGGCCCAGCTTGGCTTAGCTGGTTGCTTAGCCGCCGTTGCACAGAAGACGGCGCGGCGCGCGTTGGCCTGTCAGAATCTGGGCCCGATTGTCGCGACGAATCCTATGGGTGCAAGGGTACTTATCAAAAGTTCAGCACATCTTTGACTTGGTTTGACCGGATTGCGTTCGTCAAAGATGATTATCAGTCGTATTGCTCGTTGCAAGAGACGCTTAAAAAGCGAGCGAGGAGCTGCTTCCGCCAGTCGAAGCAGGATGGAAGTTGGTTAGTTTTCAGACTTGTCAGTCCGTTTGACCGATTCCGCGCCGTGATCTGGACAAAATGGCTCTGTAGTCAATTTCTTGATTTGCTACCTCGACTGTACAACCAGGGCGTCTCCCAACATTCGGCCAGAACTTGTCTGGTTTGTTCCTTCCTACATGCATGACGTCGTAGCTAGTATATCGATGTTTTGAGCGCCTCAACTATGCCATCTGTCTTGGTGGTATCCATTTATCGCTTACTCGGTGATGAGCTTGGTGATCTTGCCAATGGCAATGGTTTGACCCTGGAAATTTGTCAGTCACACCATCAAGTTGAATCAATCGAAGTGGTTGGTCTTACCTGATCTCTCAGCGTGAAACGACCCATCTGAGGGTAATCCTCAAATCTCTCTACGCAGACGCTGCCTGCGCCTCCAGTGACAGACAGGCGGGCAATGATGCTCATACCCTTGGTGGCGAATCCAGGGGGCTTCTTGCTCTTCCTACCGGTGCCCTTCTCGAGTTTGTGCAACAGTGCGTCGAAGGTGACTTCTTCGGTGGCGGAGTGCACATGGAGCACGCAGTTGAATCCGGCTGAAAGAATCGACTTGAGGTCGAGGAGGACGATTTGGGCCTCGAACTTGGAGACACAGTGGACGGGACGCTTAGGAGAGCAAATGACGAAGCCAGGCAGAATGTCTTCTTCTTCAATGCCCCTCAGACGGATGCGCACTTGGTCTCCGCAGGTGGCGGCTTGGATTTCGTCTTCCGTCTCGCCGTACAAAGCGGCAATATCCACATGCTCCCGGTTAGGCATCATGAGATACTTTACGCCCTTCTTCACAACACCAGCTTCAATCTTGCCCTCGACCATGGTGCCCAGATCTTTGTACTTGGCAGCAATGGGCATCATGAAAGGAGCGTTGAGCTTGCGCTCCAGAGTCGTCATGTTATCTAGGAACTCGAGTAGCGAAGGTCCGTCGTACCAGGGGCAAACGTCCTTGGGCACTCTGTCCTTGATACCAACAGTTGTCTGGGCAGACACGGGCATAAAGGTGAGATCTAAAAGACGGCCATTAGCACTAGGTTAGAAATTGTCAAGTTGTGTCCTACCAGTCTTGGGGTTGTAGCCAACGCCTTTCAAGAATGTTGTGAGTTTGAAGGTACACTCCTTGTAACGCTCCTCACTCCACTCAACAGTGATGTCGTCCATCTTGTTGACAACCACGACGAGTTTGTTGACACCCTGGGTCTTGGCAAGCACTGCGTGCTCTCTCGTTTGGCCACCCTTTTCGAACCCGGTCTCGTACTCGCCTTTGCGAGCAGAAATAACAAGAACACCGACGTCTGCCTGCGAAGCACCTCCGATCATGTTAGGCACATATGTCTTGTGGCCAGGTGCGTCCAGAATCGAGTAACGGCGCTTCTCAGTCTCGAAGAAGCCTCTGCCGACCTCCACGGTCTTGCCCTTGGAACGTTCCTCCTTGGTCAAATCTAGGGCCCATGACAGATACCAGGTCTCACGACCAGCTTCCTTAGCCTCCCTCTTGTACTTATCCATGGTCCGCTCGTCGACCATGCCTGTAGCGTAAAGAATGGAACCTCCCAAAGTAGACTTTCCCGCGTCGACGTGGCCCAAGAAGATGACATTGACGTGCTCCTTGCCGTACATTTCCGCCAGCGTCTCCTCGTCAACATCAGCGGACTGCTCCTGAGCAACCATATCGGCTTGTTGCTTCGCGGCCTTGATCTCGGCCCTGGTAGGGCTGCTGCGGCCGGTCGATGGGGTAGGCGAGGTCTTGCCAGACGAAGCCTTCTCCGCGGCCGCTGCCGGGCCTGCGGCTTCGCCGGTCTTCTCAATGGCCTTGGCTGCGGTGACCTTCTTGCCGGCCTCTGGGGCGCCCTTGTCCTTGTCCGCGGCAGCCTTTGCAGCCGATCCGGACTTGCTGTCGCTTGGGGAGGGAGTTCCGATGCTGAGCACCTTGGTAGCGCCAGCCTTTTCGAGCTGGGGAGACTCGCTGCCCACGCTGAGGACCTTGGTACCGCCGGTTGATTCAACCTTTGTGTTGCCGTCGCCGCCAATAGAGAGCGTCTTAGGCTGCCTGGGCGCCTCCGCCGCGGGAGCGGGAGCGACCTTCAGGTCGTCGCCCCTCTTTGCGATCTTTGGAGCCTGGCTTTGTTGTTGTTGGGGCTGGAAGTTTTGCTGCTGATATCCGCCCGGCTGCTGTCCATAGCCATAGCCCTGCTGCTGGCCATATCCGTACTGGCCAAACTGCTGCTGCTGCTGGCCATATTGTGGGTATCCGTAACCTTGCTGTCCGCCGTAGTATTGTCCATACTGCTGGTAGCCGTAAGCTTGGTAGGCCTGACCAGGCGTGAAAGAAGCTGCGCCCGGCGTGAAGGAGGCAGCACCGGGAGTAAATGAGGGCGCGCGAGCGGCGGCATTCAGGTTCATCTGCTGCTGCGCCTGCTGGGCAAGGCTCTCATCCTGAGCGTCCTTGTCGTCTTCCCATGAGTTGAGGTCAGCCATTTTGGCAGTAATGTGGGGGAATCAAAAAAGGGTATGCGAGGATAGAAAGAAGGACAAGTCAATGGGAGAAGAGGACGTGACAGGTATTAGAGGCTCGCCGTCTATTAGTGACTCGAATGTCAAAGCCCTGGGACCGAGTTTGAATGGCTGGGTGATGCGCCTGTCCTCGAGAAGTGCAAGCTTTGGGCTGCAAATGGTGGGGCTTGCCCGTCCATTGCGCGTGCACGTTCGCTACAACCCATCGGAAAATTTACCTGACTCATTCGCCGCCAACCCACGCTAAGCCGATTCGGTCGTTTGCCATCACCACTCTACAATCAGTGGACTCTTCAGCCATGCGGCGCTTCGACACCTTTGTCTGAACCTGGTGCTCTCTTTTTCATGCCAGCGACAAATCTGTTAAAGGAGCAGACTCTGGAAGGACTTAAAAGGTCTATTTCCTGACCATCCTCACCAGTAGCCCCCTCTGTTATTGTTCTGTTTGCACTCCGCTTCCGCCTTGTTGTGAAACTTCACCGTCGACATGGATCTTCTTCTATCCAAGGTTGGTGTCATCCTTATTCGTCTACATATCCAGAAAGAAAGCCATGCGTTTCCTCGCCGAATTCCACTTTCAGCTATTCCGGCCTTTGTTCTAATGTGCACTCACGATTCCCAGGTTACGCAGCAGGCGATGAACTATGCCATCCGCTCCGGCATAGTCATCACCAGTAGCTATGCCATGAAGCAGTGCTCCCGTCTACTAAAATCGGTCGGCAATGTAGAGGAAAGACAGGAGCTGGCAACACTTCAACGCCGCCTACAGTCAAAAATCCAAATCATTTCACCCGCCATTGACATGATCGAACTTATATCAGCCCGTGGCAACACATCTTTGGAATCTGCCGTCAGCCTGACAAAGGCCCTCCGATGGGATATTCAAGCTCTCGGTCAGCGACTGGCTAGGGCGGCTGGTGAGGAGGAACTACAGCGTCGAGGCAGCTCCCGTGCACAGTCAAAAGCCCACAATGAGATGGAGCTAAAATTGATCATATCGGACATCAGAAAGCTTCTTGAACGCATCGAAGACGCAGTGCCATTGATCAATCTTGCCATAACGACCTCTGGGGCGAATCTCTCAACCTCCTTGCCAGCTACAGTCTCTCCGTCAAGATTGTTACAAGCCAGCACTTTCCTTACCGCAGGAGATTCACAATATTCAGCCCTGGCATCTAATGCTATCCAGATCGGTCCCGTCTTCACGCTGTCGATGTATATGCTATTCTCGGGTCACATTCGCCCACATGATGAAGAGGGAATCAGAGAGACCACATGGAAAGAAGTTATTCACAAGGCTCGCGTCAAACTCATGAGAGTGCCTCTGGACAGGCTTTATGACTTTCCATCATCTACGACACAATCCCATAGAACGTCACATCCACACGATGACATCAGGGATGCTGAGGGAAAGGCCTTCGAATTCGCATATCAGCTGATCGTGATTGAAGACCTTGACGACGATCGAGTGCACACCTTTGAGGAGAATGAACCACAACCGGGTCCATTCGAAGACGTCGCCCATGCTGGCATCAGAGAGGTCGTTCCCATCCACGAGGTTTCAAAGATCTTCTACGCAGATACCGGCAAAATTCTCAACATCGGGACCGAAGGAGAAACCAACAATCCCATCCTTCTCCTGAAACGAGACATATATGCAGTACCACCAAGACGGATGATGGAAAGACAAGCTTCAGATAGTGCCTGGCTCGAGGAGAACGAGCCAGAAGGCGCAGAAAATGAGCCCCCAAGCACAGCGGGGGACGAGCAATCAGAAATAGACGCCCAATTCTTCCGGGAGTCCAGAGCCCCTGAATCGGTGCCTCCACAGGAGCATACTGCACCGAACCTTGAACGCTGGCGCCTACCGCTGGACCTCGACCTCGAATGGATGGCCTTCGAAGTCTATACCGAGGAGCCGGACTCTGACGACGAAGACTTAGAAGATACAGAAATCCCATCCTCTAGCACATATACCCCCGAACCTAGCCGCTATTCTCCTCTCGACCAACGTCTGGCAGCCCGCGTGTCCAACATGAACTTGCGTACACCCTCGACCAGCCCAGGAAGGCTCACCCAGTCCTCACCACCACCAACGGCCATGACCAAACGCCGGCCTACTGTCTCACCGTACCCTAAGTCCACATCGTCAACCGCCGTGCCCGGCCTCCCGCCCATCAAGACATCCCTCTCCCTTCTCGAAATGCTGATCCGCCTCACGGCGCTCCAACAATTCCAACAAAGCAGCCACCTCTCGATACCCGACGAACTTCTCACCTTCTTTCTTTCGGAAAGCAGCACCGTTGGCGCCGGCAATGACACGGACCTGCGAAAGCGCGTCCGCCGCGAGGCTACACGTCGCGTCGGCTTTGACCCTTACGACGAGAGCCCTATCAAGCGCCGTGGCGAAGAATACCTCGTCGAGCATGCAGTGGGTGAATACGACACCAACGGATCACTGGGACTCGCCTCGCGCCAGACAACACCTTATGGGGCTGAGATCGCATCCGACCCGCCCTACCCGTACACGAGCAGCGCAACGGCATCGCGATCGAGCCCTTCGACCCGCCGCTCAACTGGTGGTGTAGGAAGCTCTTCTGTCTCTGTGCCATCGAACTCGTCTCTTCCACACCGGGATGTGCCATTGCAGAGCAGGGAGCGTGACCCGGGACAGGGAGGCAGTCCAAGCCCGTTGTTACGCAAGGCAACGCGGCCAATTGGGAGTGCTCGTGATAAACATCCAAGCGCACTGCTGTTCGGTCATGGACGGTTGCCTGAGACGTCGCCAGAGCCAGGGGCGGGTTAAAAGCAAGAAACGCATTGCGGCGGCGTGGCGCGCATATCGTATTGCTTCCAGAGTGGGAACCATATAAATGAAGGGCCTGTATATTTGTGGTTAGCATATATGCTTGCATGACCAGGCGTTATTGAGTAGCTCACTTGCTTTTCAGCTTCAGTCTACGTAGAAGTCCGAGTACAGAGAAAGTCAGATTGATCATCAGCTCAAACCCATACTTGTGGCCGTTTAGTGCGAGCGCGGGTCACTTCTCAAAGTTCTCCGGCGCCCATGGATCTCAGTCCCCGTAGCTTCTACATAAATTTAAACGTAGCAAGCCTATCAAGATGGTGCCTAGGTAGGTAGAAGGTAGATTTTCGACGCAAGTCTCAAGCAATTTCCACCTGCTTCCAGTGCTCAAAAATCTACCATTTGGACACGATACTTCAACAGTTGCTACGTTCGACATTGAGAAGGAGAACCAATCGAATATCGGAGCAATAACTGCCTGATCGAGCGCCCTTCCCCAATAGCTGAGGTTGCACAGCATCTCCTCTTCTTTCAGTAACCTCCCCCGACGAAAAACTGCCCATTCAGACACGATGTTCAATGGATGCTACATTTGAAGTTTCACAAATTTGCCAATAACAGACCAGAGAAAACTTCTCTAATTCAGCGCCGTCCCTCAATCGACGCTACGTTCGAAGTTGCGTATGGCCACCCACTCCCCCTTTCTTCTCTCGGCTTTCCTTGAACATTAAATCTTTCTCATTTGGCTACTACATTTGAAGTTGCGTCGACCTGCCAATCAGATTCTGGAGCAAAAGTGACTGGATTAAGAGCCGTTCCTCGATGGATCCTATGTTCGAAGTTGCACGGATGCATGTCGGGCCAACACCACTGGGCTTGAATTGATTCTATAGGATGGCATTCACCGCACCCACTACCTTAGATTGCTGGGTAAATATCATCGAGATGGCGCCGGCTTCTGCCACAACATTAAACGTAGCAAGTCTATTGGGGTCTCAGTTGAACAAAATCGTCTCAGACATGGATTTCAACTACACAAAGCAAGTCCTAACCCGTGGAATTGGGAAGACTGCTGATGTGCCAGTGACAGAATCCACGCAGAGCAAACCGAGGGGCATCATTTGTCTGTCCGCATTTCAGCCCAAAGCAGTTACTTGATCCATTGGCGCTGCGCCTGACGGCACGCCAAACACTACAATCAAAAATTACTTGCATCGCATGGTTGACATTGCTCGTAAGTACTGAACAGACAACACCAGAAAACAAGCCTCAAACCCAGGAGAATGGATCCCTACACTCTCCCAAAGAGCTCACTGCCTGACGTACAGGATGTGTCCTCACAGCTAAGCAAGCAGCACGAACTTCTGAACCATCCATCTGTCCATGGCCATCCATCTCTCCAAAATAACGCCACCTCGCATGTTGATGAGTGAGCACTATGAAGACGGTCTCGTAGAAGCGTCATCTCAAACCGACCAGTGGATTTCCAAGCAAGAAAACAGTACAAACGACAGTCCAGCTCGTTTTGGTTACAAATGACGATGACCAAGCCAGGAGACGCAAGTTCTACTCCCAGTCCTCCTCGTCGCTTTCCTCGGCTGCAGTGCGCTTAGCCTCCTTAGGGCTGCCGGGCCCGCGGCTCGTGGCGCCACTGACGACGTCGTAGCTGGCGTCACTGTCGGCCTGGGAGCGCTCGTCGCTAAGTTTGCGCGGGTCCTTGGGCGCCGTCTCGGCTGCCGAGGGCTTGAGCGTGTCCTTGGAGTTAGAGAGACCGGCTGCGGGGGACGAGTTCTTAGTTGTAGATTTTTCCGCTTCGTCGTCTGATTCATCATCCCATCCAACCTCTTCTTGGTCCACACCTGTAGCAGATGCTGTGAATAAATTAGCGACGCTGACATTGAGAAAGGTTGCAATTTAACTGCTTACCCTTCAGCATCTCCCTACGACGCTGCTCCTCGCTTTCAATGACATGTCTCAGGAAGTAGTAGCGAGTCCAGAATGGTTTGTACTCGACCTGTTCCGGAACCAAGGCCTCCATAGATTTCCGTAGCTCGGGATACTTTTCCAGGTCCTTCGAAATCTCCACCGTCTTCTTGTCAATACCAAAATTCTTGGTCCAGCCATCCCATTCTGGACTGTCAGGGTCTTTTGTAAAGCCATCCAGGTTGGAGTGTATAACATGCAGTTGCGCGTCGAAGCGGGTGGTGTGGATTATGCGCTTGCCGTCCGCATCTTTGCTCTCGAACAGCACCTTTGATTGTGACTCCTCCGCACCGCTGCCCTCCTCCGGTGGCGCGATGGTGACAGCATCACGCAGGAAGTTGCGGATGTTTAAACCGAATTTCAGGAGAGCCTCATCCGCCGCATCTTCGGCCTTTTGAATATCCTTGAGTCTCTTGGCACCCTCCAGACGGAGGCGAGAGAGCATGCCCTCAGCCTCCTTAACAATATCCGCGGGGAGAGATTCTGAGCGTTCGGCATGTTCTGTCGCAGGGTTTGCCGTCAGGGCGGCATTGAGTTCGACAGTATTCCCGTCCTTGTCGGTGACGGTGGTCTTGGAGGAGTCGTCGCCCTCGGGGAGCTGAACTTGGGGCAAAGAGATGTTGAGGGTGTGTGTGGAAATGGTTGAGCGGAGGCCAGTGAGACCTTGGTTGGCCTGTTCTACCAAGGGTGCTGACTGCTGGCGCGCAGTCTCGTAATATGTCTCCCCCTATTAAGGACGACAGTCAGTATGTGTTTTGGCAGAAGACACGCATTGCTTGCCTGCTTCTTGACACTGCCCCAGAAGCCGCCAATCCGTGCAGCCCACGGGCTGTTAGAAATGGCCTTGTACGCCTCTTGGACTTCGGTGTTGAAATCATTCTGCTTGGGCTTTTCCTGGCCCTCCTCTTCTTTCTTGGGGCGCTCGTCGTCAGGGAAGCTCTCCTCCTGGATGTGGTCGTATGCGACGTCCATGTTGAGGCGCGGGGCAGTGGGAATCGCCGTGAGAGTCGGTATGTAGGAAGAAATGAAGGCGATCCGTAGGTAATGTGGGCGAGTATATCTCTCCAGATATTGGCACGACTAGCAGGTCGTTTGCGTCTCTGCCGGTGCTGGTGGTGATGGATCGGAGACGGGTTGATCGGGCTACCTGCGTTTCCTGGTTGGTGAATAGGCGGCGGCGGGGGCTCCCGCTTCGTACCTAGCAACTGCATTCGGCCAGCCGACGACATAGTTGCGATAGTTGCGAAACGCATCCCTTGATATTTGAAAAGTATGTACGTGTTTTAATTTCAACGGTCAATCATTATCTAGTCTTTGGCGACTCTTTTCAAAGCACAAACTCCCTTTTCTTCCGTCTATAGCGCCCCAAAGAAGCCACAGCCACATAAATCATGTCGTATGACTCCGGAAACGCCTTGCCCATTCAAATGGATGCAGGAATATCAAAATGCGGCCCGTCCTCTGGTTCCACATTCAACGCTTCTTTCTTCCCACCACCTTTGTGAAGCCGTCCTCGTCAACTTCGGGCTTGGCTTTTGCCTTGGGCGCGGCGGGCACAAGCGGGGGCGCGTCTTCCATGGTCGTGTCTTCGTCGCCATCTTCGTAATCGTCGCTGTCGTTGCTGTCGTCGCTTTCGCCCTCGCCGACACCGCCCTCTTGAACGACCTGAATGGTCCCCAGGTTTGGTCCCTTGCCCCTCCTCTCTCGCCACCTGCGCTCCATGGCATCGATCGTGTCGAACTTGCCCTGGGAAATCTCGTCTTTCAATTTGACAATGGTCGCGGCAACGAAGACTTCGCTCTCGTCTTCCAGGCGGACCTCAAATTCGTCTTCCATGACTTGGAGCAGGATGGTCTCGATGTCGAGCTGATCGGTCTGGGGGTCATTTTCCAAAACGTCTTGAATGGCGCCAGCGAGCCAGTCACGTTTGTCAGCGCCATCAGGCCCTCCGAACTGGCTCTGTATTGCGACGGTGAGAGCAGGCCATGCCTGCAGAGCGAACCAAATTCCCTGGCCGAAACGCTCGGACTTGAGATTCGCTGCGAGGAGATCAGAAGACCGTGCGCGTCGAGGTTGCGGGAAAGAGACGGGACATACGGGATGAATTCTGGTTGTTGGTGACAGAAACGGGAGCCTGGGGGTTGGAGGCCGACATGGCAAAAGCCGCGGTAGTGGTGGAGAGAACGTGTTGTCGTGTTCGAAACTGGGACCTTGGGTACAGAGATTTCCCACTTCACAACGGGACCGCACGCGATGACGTCTAGTGCCGCTAGCGCTGGACCCTTGCCGCCTGAGCTCGCCAAAGCAAATAGCACTTCCCCAGACTGCGCGCTCGACCATCAGACCCCCTATCTCGGCTGCTATCCACTCCCATTCACATCCATCTCCTCACCTTCCATCCTGGACGGTCATCTGTCTTTCCTGTTGTTTCTCTCTCGCCTTCGGCCATGAATGCGGCCTGACTCCAAAACCTGCCCTCTCGCTGCTCTATCTCTTTTCTTCTTCCCAATTGACTCTTGAGACATCATGGTCCTAAACACGCTGACAGTTGCCGCTGCTGTCACACCAACTGTGATTGAGACCTACATTTCTCATGTAAGCTGACTGCCTGCAAGCGCATCAGCCCCTTGTATTGACGTAGCATCCCAGTACTTGAATAAGCGCAATCTTCAAGGAAAGCCAACAGCCTACATCGGGTATCACGAGGGGCTGCAGCTCGTGCGCCAGTTCCTGGCATATGCCGCCGATCACACGGTCGAGGAAGTCCAGGCCTTTACCCAACAGTGGGTGCCTGTACCCGCCTGGGTCAAGGCAGACGACGTCACTCTGCCAACAGACTTCCTGAGCAAAGCTGCCGATCTTCTTCATGCACAATTGGGCTCCGAAGGCATCGAGAGGGTCGGCGGAAGGACATGGTGGCAGTGGCGTGGCGAAAACACTGAATTCAAGGCCGAATGGATTGAAATGCGCAAAGACTATTCCGAGCGCAAGGCGGCGCAAGACCATAAAGGACAGCGAATCATTCTCTACATCCATGGAGGCGCATACTACTTTGGAAGTGTTGATGAGCACCGCTACCAAATGCAAAGACACGCACGGAAGCTGAAGGCCCGCGTTTTTGCTCCACGGTATCGATTATCGCCCCAATTCCCGTTTCCTTGCGGCTTGCACGACGCTATTGCGGCTTATCTTTATCTGCTCGAAGACCATGATCCCTCCACAATTCTTGTAGCTGGCGACTCTGCCGGTGGTGGAATGGCTCTGTCTCTGCTTGTTACGCTCCGCGATCAGGGAATTCCGCTTCCAGCCGGCGGCATCCTTCTTTCTCCTTGGGTTGACCTTACACACTCTTTTCCAAGTCTTCTCGGTGATGGGAAGCTCGACTATATTCCGTCTCATGGATTCTCTCACAAACCGTCAATGGCTTGGCCCCCTCCTAATGCGGACGATCTGGAAGCCATCAAGAAAGGTTCCATTGAAATGATTGCATCTTCCCGCAAAGGCAAAAATGCAACGGTTAAAGATACGAAAGAGGAGGGGGAGAATCGTGCTCGGGGTTTTTCTATTGAGAATCAAGTGGATCGGGAGACCCCAGGACCGCTCGATTCCAGCGCCAAAACAGCTGATGCGGGGGCCCCGGAACCGCTCAGCTCCAATGTCAAAGCAGCTGGATCATCTTTTTCCCTACCCCCACCGAACCTTACCGTCACCATAGATGGAAAGAACGTTACGATCAAGGACCAGATCCAGCTATACGCTGCCAATCATCTGCTCAATCATCCACTCGTTTCTCCTGTTCTGCAGCCGACATTGGGTGGGCTTCCACCACTCTTGATCCAGGTAGGAGGTGGAGAGCTCCTGCACGATGAACAAGTCTATCTTGCACACAAGGCCGCCGCTCCTATGAACTATTTGCCCGATCTGTCGCATTTGACGCCAGAAGAGCAAGAGCAAGTCAAAGAAGCTGCCGATAAATATCCGCCGACCGACGTTAAGCTTGAGGTATGGGACGACCTTTGCCACGTGACACACACCCTCAGCTTTACACGCCCTGCAAAATTGATGTACCGAGGAGTAGCTCAGTTTGGAGCGTGGGCATTGGCGAGGGCTCAAAAGAAGCCCATTGACATCTTGGATGACGACGAAGTGAGCCAGATTGGCGACACACCAGAGGCTAGTCCTGAGAGACCAACGGCTGGTAGTTCAGCTGAGCCGCTACAACAGTCTGCTAGTACCAGTCTGGACGGCAAGCTCGATATCATTGGCCGTGCTGGAGACTCAATCCCACCATTTGAGCATCATATGATACGACAGCGGGTCGATAGACAGGGCCGGACGCGGGCAATGGAGCCACCTGAGGATATTCCACTCCTACAGATTCCCCCTTCGGAGATTGGAATCATCAAAGAAGGGCCTGTGAGGAAGTGGATGACAGTAAAAGAGCGCTGGGCGAAAAAGTTTGAGAAAGAAAAGCGCGCGGTTCAAAGTCGAAGGATTGAAGAAATGGCCGCCGGTTACGAAGGGTTTGACGGAGAGATCCCCCCACCCACAGCCCTAGCAGGGCGCCGGCTGAAACACAAAGACCTGCCACGCGTCAAGAAGGTTAAGGGTTGGGGTCTTGCCATGTGGAGCGGCTGGGGAAGTAAGCACGACCAGGCTACAATTAGACGCGAAACCCGTGCCGACTCGACTGGAGAACAAATTGTGGCTCCTGATGGTGCTGTCGACCCCAAAGTCAGACCAAGATCAGTCAGCGCGAGCAGCAAGAAAAAGGGCAGGCGTTTGACTGTCGATAGCCGTCCACGCTCGCGTCGTCGCACCGTCATGGACGAGGGCCAGACACGCCATGCAGAGACCTGGCATCCAGCATCGACCGAAGGAATGCTTTCAGACCAGCTTCCCACGACATCCTCCCCTCCACCTTTCATTTCCCTCTCAGTGTCACCGGTGTATCCTGAAACCAGCTCAACCGCTGCTACAATCTCCACTCGTGCACCTGATCCCGACACTGCTTTCTCTTCTCCTATTCCAAGCCCGAGGCTCAGTACCTCGGATGCCCAGCAGCCTCTCATAGTCATGCCGGGGCATGCTGATGGCTCCCCCACAATCATTCCTCCCAGCAATAACACAAGCACCCGACCGACTTGCGAAGGCATCGCCTATCCTTTCAAGTTGCAAGTTGGAAACCACAAGCCAAATCCAAGCACGACAACGCTTATGAGTTTCCAAAGCAGCGTGCGGGAGAAAGAGGCTGACGGAGCTAGTGCGGAGACTAAGACCAATGGCACAGGAAATTTTATCCTCAAAGAAGACGGACCAGAAGAGGAGAAGGACAAGGAGACCCTCGAGCCTGCCCGGAGTGAAGAAGCCGACAAGGAGGACACACGACTAGCACCCGAGCGCTTCGTTACTGCTGCGGAGTTTTGAGACGGCAGAAAGGTTGTTGCGCACGATGACGCGTGGGTCTGTTTTCTTTAGTCGGAGCATCTCCACTGTCAGCATCTACTGCTTGCTTCAATATACCCTCCTAGCTCTTTTGTTAGTACTCAACTGCTAGATTTGGCATCGCGATGAGTTTGGAATCTATTGTAGTCGCGATCACGTCGAATTGTTTAACTTCCTGATTTTCTTCTGTCTTCGCGTGAGGTGTACCATCCAGGAGCATTCATCTTCGTTGGAACTTCAAAGAAATGTTTCTCCAGAACTGTCCTCCTTTTTCCATGGAAAGAGTGAACCACACTTTCCACCACCATCTGTGTTGAGAGCTGGCCGGCATTTGGGAAAGCGATCCACGGGACAATCTCATCACCCTCCCCCTCCGAATCTCCCTCTCCGCTGCTCTACGGCCAATGGAAGTTATCTCCTTTGCAACTTCGAACGTCGTAAGACAACGTGGCTGCAAATAGGGCCGGTATCACGTGAAATACCGGGTGTATGGCCACACGTTGGACGCCGAAAGAAATTTCCACTGTGGTCATAAGACCTGTTCTTTGCAAATATCCTCATGAGGAAGTTGAATCTCCCCCTATTTCCGCTTTCGGGAAACCCAAATCTTTCTCGTCCATCGTTCCTAATTGCTCCTGTGCTCACTAAGCCGTGGTGTTGACCTTTCTCCCAACGCCTCCTATTCCGGTCCGAGGAGAAGATTCCATGGGACACCGCCAAGCCTTCTGCTCGCCCGTTCCGAACACACACAGCCAATCGCAGCGGCTGCTTCGACAACTTCAAACGTCGAATGGCAATAAAGCCGCATAAAGAGGACATCATGCACGTTCGTTGGCTGGCGGGTAGGCCGGGCCACAATGTGTCCCTTGAAGTTGCCGAACTTCACTTCGACGGCGCTTCTCGCGACTCTGCTCCCAATGGCTGCTGCTGTCCCCAACTTCACTTGCCGAGAGTCCGTACACTTAGGATGAAGTTTTCGACATGACGCAGTGCTGTAGCATAATCTGAATTCGAGCTTGGTGCGATAAGGCCGAGTAGGGAACCATGGGCTTTTCCGTGGTGAGAATTGTGAGGGAGGGAGAGGATAGGGACGAAGATGCGGAGATGTAGGAAGCCAGAGATGCGGAGACCGGAGCTCGAGATTACGAGTATGAGGAAGATGAGTAGGAGATATTCATCGACTAGATTGGTTTGTGGTCATTGCGTGGTGGCATTGCCCGGGTGAGTTCCGTAGCAGCCACACTCGGTCTTCGATCGGCTTTCTTCAACGTCCCACGCAGGGCGGAAATCATCAATGGAAGACGAGATCATGCCGCCCAAAAGGCTGACTGGGAATCGAACCTGGAACTTGACTGCATTCCAGTCGAAGCGACTGAGACCGAGGACATGCGTTTCCAACCTGCTGGATTGTTGATCACCCTCACTTCGAGAACGAAGCCGCAGATGTGAAAAGGTGATGGAGAAGAGGGTCCAGGGCAGAGGAAGAACGTCTTATATTTTCTCAGACTACAAAATGGTTCAAAGTGCTCTGTGGATTTCCGGGGGGGAATTACGACTGCGCATGTTGGCGAAGGTTCACTAGAACATGGCAAAGGCACGCCGTCAGGGTCCCAGCTTCCGGCTTCGGGAAGTTTAAATGACTGCAAAATTCCGACTGCCCGCTACCAAGA
This sequence comes from Phyllosticta ampelicida, assembly GCA_020351975.1. NCBI lineage: Eukaryota > Fungi > Ascomycota > Dothideomycetes > Botryosphaeriales > Phyllostictaceae > Phyllosticta > Phyllosticta ampelicida. The sequence goes on along the minus strand of JAIFKG010000292.1, from coordinate 327 downwards.
ACCGCCGTTTCTTCGAAATAATTCTGCAAAAGCCATGGAGCTACTTCTTGTAAGTTCGAACGTCGCAAGCAAAAATGTGCCAGTAATTTGGTCCATCTGGCCCAATAAGGCAAGGCAGGTTTGGTCAGCTGCTGGATCGGAAATAACACGCTTTTCAGGAACCACGCTCTGCCGACCTCAACCACACGCTGAAGACGGAATGATGTGGGCGTCAGCTTACGAGCAAGTCGTTGCGCCTTCCACATGTCGACAGAAACGCTCCGCATGCAATGCGAGCTGGTGTCTTGCAACTTCAAATACCTGGTTGATTTGGATACGGTTTTATCC
>JAIFKG010000290.1:0-14378 GCA_020351975.1 Phyllosticta ampelicida | reverse complement strand
CCTTTTTCCCTTGTTCTTGTTTTTGGCTGCTGCTGCCTGCCTGCTGTTGCCTGCCTCCGCTAATTTGCCTAAACCAGGTCAACGCTCTTGGCCGCCACAACGTTGCTGCCATGTACGCGTCGTTGTCCGCTTGGGCTTGCAGACGGGGCGATGGAGACTGGTCTGCCGGCGACGTGTGGGCTGGGGAGCTGCGATACGACCTAGCGAGGAGAAGGAGTTGAGAGAGAGAGAGAGAGAGTGTGTGTGTGTGTGAGAGAGGGAGAGAGAATGAGAGAGGAAGAGAGGCTCTACGGCAGCCGGCCAGGTTTAGCCAAGCCATGGCTGGAGTTGTGCGAGGCAGAGAGGCGGAGCGGAGCAGAGCAGAGCAGAGCAGAGCAGAAGCAAAAGCAGAAAACTGCCGTGACCGAGGGCAAACGATAAAACCACGGGCATATGCATGCATGCGCGCGCGCGCGGGGGTGCTGTCATAGATGGCTATTGAAGCTACTGATGCGGCACGATAGGTCTGTCTTCCCATTGGGTCATCAAAACCGGTCGTTTGTAGGTGTATGTGCAGACACCACGACGTGTGCATTGACACCATTCCACAGCACAAAGCCTTTGATGGCTATTGCCAGACGAAGGGACGAGGGACGAGGAGGCGGATCGACCCTTTTATCCTGCCTGGGGCGCATGAATGTGTGCCCATTCGGTGCCCTTTGCGCGTCGCAGTCGGGCTAACAGACCATCAGCCATTCCTACCCTGAGTTCCTGTCACATCACATGCTCTTCCCTCTTCCTGCTTCTTCTCCACAGCGGGAAGGACGCTTTCCGTTCTCCGTGGAGATTCTAGAATAAAAAGAAATTGGTCATATGCTTCCAGAATCTGGGGAGCAATGTCTAGGCATTTGCCCTTCAGGCTGCTGTTGCCTGCGGAATGGACGCTTAATGTTCGGTTGCGAGAAGCTCTTCCACGGCGACTGTGGACAGGCGCTTGAAACTCTCATGCCATCGAGACCATGGGAGACGGGCGACCACTCAACCAGGTAAATTCGAGCACCGTAGTAGCTGTGAGGCAGGATGTGATACCAGGTCTTGAGGTCGCGCCTACGATGGCTACGCGGCCTCGGGTTTGAATTCTCCAAACATGCCTCCAACGTCGAGCACGAGATCATCGTGACCGTACTGCCCTATCACCTGCATGCCAACCGTGGCGTCTTGCTCGCCGTCGCCTTCGGCCGTCACAGGCACGCTGACGGCCGGCAGGCCAGCCAGACTTGCAGGCACGGTCAAGACGTCATTGACGTACGCGTCCACAGGCTTCGTCTCCTTCAACTGCCCAAGGTTCGGCGGTAGGCCCGGAGTCGTCGGACACACGAGCACATCGACGCCGTGGGCCTCTCGCTGCTGCTGCTGCGCGTCTGCAGTACGAGGCGAGCAGGCGAGCAAGGGATTCACCGCCCTAAACACGGCGTTGAACTCGCCCTGTACCAATCTCCGCACCCGCTGCGCCCGGATGAAGTAGTTGTCCATGGCCTCGGAGCTCAGCGTGTACGCGCCGAGGACGATGCGCCGCCGCACCTCGTCGCCGAACTTCTGGCCGCGCGTCAGGCTGAACAGCACCTCCCCGTCGCCACCGTCCGGCCCCGCTGCTCGCGTCCCGTACCGTACCCCGTCGTACTTGGCTAGGTTGGATGATGCCTCGGCCGGTGCCAGAACGTAGTAAGCCGAGAGCGCAGATGGCGTGGCCGGCAGCGAGACGGCGTGAAGCGAATGACCCAGCGAGCGCAGCTTTCGCAGCGTCTTGAGCCATGCACGTCGTACGACGTGCGAGAGCTCGGCGATGTTGTACGTAGTCGGCACGCCGATGCGCAGCGACGTCTTTCCTGCCGCAGAGCTCAGGGCGGCCTGGATTCGTGAACGCGTGCTGGGCGTTAGACTGGTCGGGTCCGACGCATCGTAGCCATTGACAGTATGAAAGATTTGCCTGGCCGATGCCGTATCTCTAGCTAGCACGCCCACCGTGTCAAGAGAGTTGGCGTACGCGACGACGCCCCAGCGCGACACCAGTCCGTATGAGGGCTTGAAGCCAACGATGCCCGTGTAGGCGGCTGGCAGGCGGACGGAGCCGCCCGTGTCTGTTCCCAATGCCCTGCCTGTTTATCAGCCTGAGCCCATATATCGACTCCCGAGGTGCCATGGGATGATGTAAACATACGCCCAACACTGCTCCGTCGCGACCGCAATGGCACTACCGCCAGAGCTGCCTCCAGCCGAAACCTTCTGTCCGTATGCGTTCACTTGATACGCAGCTCCAAACGCCGAGTGCACATTGTGTGAGCCCATGCCAAACTCATCCATATTCGTCTTGCCGGCGACTATAGCGCCAGCTTTGCGCAGCTTGTCGACTATCGTGGCATCGTAGGGGCTGCGGAACTGTTGCAAGATACCAGACGCGCATGTTGTGGGAAGTTCGGATGTGCAGATGTTGTCCTTGACGGCGATCAGACGGCCGTGGAGGGGGGAATCGCTTGCTTCGTCCGTCAGTCAATCTTTTCCGCGGTGGGAGCTTCGTGGAGTGCTGCGACGTACCCGAGTCGGTCTCGAAGCTGCGCAAGACGGCATCTGAGCTTTCGGTTGCGATGAAGGCGTTGAGGCCTTTGTGTATTACCTGATTAGCCAGGCATTTCTGCGCTTGCTGCCGCAGAAGAGACATGGCGAGCCATTCGTGCGAGCGAAAAGAAAGACGCGATGGGGTTGGTGGTGCCGGCGGGCCAATGGCAGAGCGGGGCGTTCCGGGGCGAAAGTGGCCCAAGCTCCTTGCTGGGAGTCGTGACTTTGATTCCCACTCATGGTGGCAGCTGATTGATAATTGGCAGACGTCGTTGAATTGGTTCTTGTGGTCATCTTACTGTATGTAATGACACAATCTTGCCATATCTATATCTACTCCTTCCCCCACTGCCGCCATCCCGCCACAGCCATTACGCTAGTATCCATTTCTCTCGTATAACAAACTTTTATGTTGCCTTACTGTACTGAAAGCTACGATCCTGTACCCTATGTACGTGACTCACAAAATCCACAGTGAATGAAGATAAAAAGGTGAAAGGTGAATAAAATGGTCAGAAGCGAGGAAGGCAGAGTGAAAAGAGAAAGAAAGAAAAAAGGAAACCAAGCGCCAAAAGAAATGCTCGGAAATACATGCATGCGTGCTTCAGTGCTCCGTTCTCTCTCCTTCGTTGCTCTTTACAGTCGTGATTCATTCACCCCGTTCCAAGTGATGATGACGACGATGATGATGATCGGCCGCCGATGCACAATAAGAGTAGCAAGCAGCAGCTTAATGAAATACAACCGAAACCCTCAAAAACTCCAAAGACCATGATTCGACCGTTCTACCACTTGACAGGGTATCATCATCGCCATCAACGTCAAACTTCGCCACAAACAACGGCAGAAAGAGTAGGAGGACAGTGGGGCGGCAAATTGTATACGAGAGAAAATTAAAAAGTTGGCGAACTTGTGGGTGGAAAGTTGATACCAAAACATCCACCTTGAATGCGAGAAAATATCGCAAGTGCGAGGTACCCAAGGAAGAAGAGGAAAACATCCTTGTGAGATCACATGCTCACCGTCCGCCTCCTTGCCTGCTCCGGCTTCTGCGCATAGCAGATCAGCAGGCGGAAATTCGTGCCCCGCTCCTCACACTCTTGCAGTAGAGTCGCATCAGCGAACATGGTTTTCTTGTCCGCTGGTCCCGCTGCAGAAGAGGCGGTGCCGGTCTCGCTTCTCTCTCCTTTGTTGGGCGTGGTGTTGATGTCGTCACGGCTAGGTAACGTTGACATCTCGTAGCAGCGCGAGTACCACCACCGTCCGACGCGGGAGATCATGTCATAGTCATCTGCAGGAGCGGTCGACGACACTGCCGTAGTTGAAGAGAGATCCAGGCCGAATTTCATGTCTGGCGAGGTTCCACTGGCTGCGACATTGGTGGGCGAAGTGTTGGAAGAAGGCTCCGTGAGCTGGGTTGAGCATGGGTTTCCAAACGCATTCGTCGAAGACGCAGCGGTGCTGTTGCCAGCCGAATGAGCGACTGTAGAGCCAAGGCCAGGCTCGCCACTCTTTATCAAACTCCCGAACACCGGCACGCCGACGACGCCTCTCTTGATACCCTCGAAGCCGCGCCGGCCGACCAGGCGGAGGAGCACGTCGCTCGCGTTTGCTAGACACACGTCCATCTCGGCGTTTTGCATTGCCCATTTGAGATCGCGCACCACTTTGCGCGCGTGCTGCCCCATGTTGACGAGATCCAGGTCCATGGCCGAGAGCTCGAGGTAACCGCCTGGACGGAGGACGCGTTTGCATTCGCCGACGATGACGCGGTACACGTATTCGGGGGCGGCTGTGGGAAAGCGGTAGACGACGGCGGCGAAGAAGCCGCGGGGGAAGGGGAATGGAGCCGAGGCGTGGGAGTGGTGGATGTGGGTGTAATTGGGAGGTGGGTTGATGGGAGTAGAGGGCTGGGAAGAGGACGATGGTGCAGATGATAGATAGTAGAAGTGAGTGCGTGGATAGGTGAGGGCGCAAAAGTAGGACCAGTCTGTTGACACAGTCAGCCATGATCGATCAATTTGGTTTTCAGGCTTGCTTGCCTTTCCCAAGGCCATCCAAAATCAAGACCCGCTCATCATTGCTGTTCTCCAAGTCCGAGTGCGCAGGGCTGAAGAGAACGCGACCGAAACTCAACCACTTGCTCGTTTTGAGAGCACCAACACGCAGATTTGCCATGGAATCCACTCCATCGTTTTCAAACTCGGAAACTTCTCTCAACCGAGCGTCGCGGCAACGAGCATTAGGTTTGGCCGGCTCTTCCACCTCTTCTCCCTTGACATCAGCCGTACCTTGCGTGAGCGGTTGGGAGTGCGTAGGAGAGCCGTTGATTGCCTCGGACCCTTTGGATGAGGATATTGTCAAATCGGCGGGCTTTGATGCCCTTGAAGCGGCTTCGGTGGACTCCAAACTCAAACACATACTGGGCAGACTCAATCGTCCCTCAGGGTCTCCAGAAGCAAAGTCTTCCGGCCTCTCCGATCGGTCAATAGAGGCCGGGCCTTGCGCCGATAGCATAGCGAGTGGTTGGAAATTCGCGAGCATCTGTGAGCGTTCTAAATGAACAGATGCCTGAGGATTCCAAGCAGGCCTAGCTGTCTTTGGAGACACATTGGGGTCTTCAAAATGAACCACAGGAGCTTTTCCCTTGCCTGCAAAAGGGTTGGGTATCTCGGTCTGCTCCTTTCCATCTTGGTACTCCTCGAACACCGTTCCTGGACGACTCGAGTCTGGAAACCATGAAGTAGGTGTTTGATCAGAATAACGCCGGCTGACTCTCTCCGTGAACGTTCCAGACAAGCTGTCATTTACCAGGCTGGCCCGTTTTCTTTCTTCCTTGCTCTTAGGCGTCCGGTCGTCTGGGCTGCTCATCACTTCGTCAATCAAGTCGTCGTATTCCCGCCAGACCTCGTCCTCTTCCGGCGGAATGTAGGGACCGGGCGTCAAAGTATAAGACGATGTCCCGGCATTTGAGCTACTCGTGTGTGATATTTCCGAGTACTTGCGTGGGAAAGCAAGAAACTCTGGAATTTGAGTCCCACCTCGACCAGAAGTTTTACTTTGAAACGCGGGTCCGTCGTAATTCGCAATCCCGCTTCCGTTACAAAACAGTGGCCGTGGAATGATGCTATCGCGAGCAGGAACATTGGCGGGAGTTGTCTGCGGATTTGGCGGGTTCGGCTGTCGGAAATCTCCCAACGGAAGCTCGAGAGCATGTTTTGGAGGAGGAAGACCAGGCGAGGGAAGATCAGGGCCAAATGGCCTCGAGAAGCTTGAATGGCTCGGATTCCTCCTCCGTTCCCCCGTACTTACAACATGAGGTATCCTCCCAACCTGTTGTAACCGACTGGGTCGTGCAAGTTTCTCCAGGGGTGACTTTGCTTGGATTAGTTCGGGAGTCACCTTTGATGCGGCTTGAGCGGTGCTTTCGATGGATACACTTGGCCCATCCCCCATCGAAGCCCCCAAATCCTTGCTGTCGGCTCGTGGGATCTGGGTTTCCTCAGAGGGCTGACTGAATGTCGTGGTCGCTGGCGAGGTCAAATTGGCCCGTGCTGATTCCAATTGCTGAAGCTCGGATTCCAGGTACCGTGAGGCAGTGGGAGATGTGAGAGGCGAAGTGTTTGCACTTTCAAAAGGCCATCGAAGAATGGGCGGCGGAGTGAGGAGCACAGAATCATGGCTTCTCTTTCTTTGTTGAAAGGACGGACGCCGAGACCTTTGCTTTTCCGAGTCATCTGCAGCTTGCGCAACTTCTTCCATCATCAACTCCAGCTCGCGGATGTTCACTGGTTTCTCTTCGTCGAGTTCATAATGAGCCACTGCTCGAAGCGGAAGTGATGATGGGACAGTGAACGGCATTTGCTGCTGCTGAGATGGCGTGGACGGCGGAGGGGCAGGGTTTTCCGGAACTGATTGGGCTCGTTGGAAGAAATTCCACTTGCGGTTCAGCTTGGATGGACTATCCTTATCCTTCTTCTGAAGCCTGCTGCGGCTGGGGCCTGTCGATGGAGAAGAAATGACGACCTTTTTTGACCCAGACGCTCCGTAGGTTGTGTTGAGATGCTGAGGACCGGGTTCGACTGAGAGGTTTGAATCGTGGCTGACGGTCCTCTTGTGCCTTCCCGCAAGTGCCCAAAGCGGCGATTTGCCTCGGACGCTATCCGTCATTGATGAGGGAAGCAACGTCGGCCGACTATGATCGACACTCGGTCTTTGGCTTCCGGTGGCCGCCAATGATGTATTGGAATCGTTCCGGGGAGCGGTGGCAGCCCGTGCTGGACCAGAGCCAAGACTACTGGTGCTCACAGCTGCTTCCGAGGTTGTTGCGATGCTGGACCCAGCACTACCCTCTCCCCTTAGAATCACTGGGTGGAGCCGCTCTCGCAAAAAGTCATCCATCCCTGTCTCTTTCTGATGGGCAACGTTCTCTTTGCGGTAGGTGTTGTCGTAGCTGCCTTTGCGGCTCGAAGGCTGTCTCCCGGCGTGTTTGCTAGCAACACTTTCGGAGCTGGGTGAGTGGCCGGCACTTGATGCCAGGCTGTTGGTGCTGGCGCTACGCCCTCTTCCGATGCCATATTTACCATAGCCTTCATGGCCAGTTCCTGCCGCGGGACCCTTGCGTAATCCCCTCTTCTCTTTGCGAAGCACAGCGCTTGGAGACTCGTGCTCTTGGGCGGGAGATTTTCTGGAGAAGAAGCCAAATCGCGACGTGCCATTGCCTGGACTGAGACCCCTACTCTTTTCTTCGAAATTTGATTCATCGGGTGATGTTGGCGACAGCAGCGAGTCGGGGAGGCTAGGATTTGACGATGTGGCGTTGGTTGAGCCGGAAGGCTTCTTCGCGCCGTTGCCGGTATGTGGCGAAGCGATTCGGCTGGCGAACGATCCGGGGCTGACTGATCCAGAGGAAAGTTGGGGCCGATGACGGGCGGCAGGAAGGCTTGTTAGATTGCTTTGTACGATGGGCGATGGTCGTTGAAGATGAGAAAGATCTTGCGTCCCTTCACGGCTCGGTCGAGCAGGTCTGGGTAGATGAGTGGAGACGGGAGGTTTGTTGTCGACATCAGCCAGATGGGCCAGCTCAGGGGGTGGGAATATGATTGATTTTTTGGGAGCAGAAGTGGGCGGTGCCTGTGGATTCTTTTTCGTTGGATCAGCCAACTTCCCTGCAGCTTCTTTTTTCGGCGCCTCTGGGTTTTGTTCTTCTTGAATAATGGGCACCTTTCTTTCCCGCCTGCCCTGGTCTCCTCCTACGACGGTAAAGGAGGATGAAGAGGAATTGTTTGATTCGTAGCGTGCGAAATCCCCCCGACGAGCAGCGGCTGACACTGTCAAAGTAGTGCCATCGGTTTTGCTGCGGTCAAGCGGAGGTCTTGTTGCGATGGGACTGAATTGCCTCGTTCGTGATCTGACTCTTGACACGGTGCCAGGCGAGGGAGAAGACATGGATGTGGATGAAGAAGCATGACTAAAGTGGCCAGGTGATTCGGAGCATCGGGTCGAGGGGCTGGCAGAGAGCGCATAAGCGGGTGTAGATTGCGATCGGGTTGAGGCGTAAAGCTGATTCAGCCGGTCCTGCTCCATGCAATTGGTATTGGTATGCGCATGATGGCTCGCGGGGTCTGCTTGGTTCCGTGGCCGGCTGTCAGGGGGATGTTGGCGCCCCTCACTACGCGGGGGCGGGGGAGGGGGAGCAGGAGGCATGGCAACTCCCAGGACCGTATATGAATAAGGTTCGGGAGTGGTGCTCGAAAGCGCCTTTGCAACGGAGGCGTTTGCACGCATCATGACTGAAGGCTCGGTCACGGTGCGTGAACGCAGCGAAGGCCTGCCGATGGATGAAGGTTTTCTTCTCAGCACGGCGGTCCTGGGGCTGCTTTGAGCAGACGCAGCGGAAGACACTGATGCGAGCGATGATGGGGCTGCAAGGGCAGGTGTACGGGTAGTTGCTGCATCGAAACGTGGAAAACGGGTCTTGGTTGGATGGGGAGGACCATGATTCGATTCCGAGCCATGGTGATTCTCGCGGTGCAGGCCAGCACCACCCGAGCTCTTGACCGACGGTACAACCCGCTGCTGGACGCTCGCGCTGCCACCACCTGAGGGACCAGGTCGCGGCTTTTCGGGGTTCTTTTTGGCTTTGGTAAGCTTAGTCGACGGCCGTTGGGAAGAAACGGTGGTGATTGGCAGAGCCGAAGCAGAAGCAGCAGCAGCAGCACCACCACCACCACCACCACCACCACTAGAGGTTGCTAGTCTCGAAGGCAATCGTGTGGAGAGGTTGCGCTGTGGAATGGACGACGGCGAAGCAGCAGCAGCGGCAGCATCACGTCTGAACCAAGAGGCGGCGGGCTGGGGATTTTGCGAGGCCATGGCCGAGACCTGCTGGATGCGACGATGCAAAGAACGCCGGGGGCAGGGTTGGCTATGGCGAACTGGTGCGCTGAGCAGCGCATGGAAGCTCGAGCTCGTCTGTTGTGTTCGCTGAGGACGGCAACAGCAGTAAGTAAAAGCTCGCCCAGAGGAAATGGAAAGTTGCACGACGCATACGAGCTCACGGAAGCAGGCGCGCCGAGAGCCAAGTAGCGACGCTATGCAGTCAGCTCGCGCTCGCGGCCGACCATGCAGGCAGTAAAGATAATTTTTTTAGCGAGGGCGCGGGGATGAGGGGAGGGGGTAAGCGCCAGACTCGGACACGATGCGAGAGAGGCGGTGGGAGTGGGACAAACTGGCAAGCTGGCAAGCTGGCAAGCTGTGGAAGTGCGAGATGCGAGATGCGAGATGCGAGATGCGTGGGCGTCGGGCAAACACAGCAAGGCAGGTATCGAGGCTCTCTCTTGTACTTGTGACGCCACCGGTGATGCCGAAGGAGCAAAAGACAGGCGAACCAAGGCTGCGGCCCGGGCAGATTGACGCGCGGGCGCTATTGATGGGTGCGCGGGAGCGAGTAGAACGATTCACACCGGGAACAGGGAGGTTGGAAAGATTTGAGGCTTGTGACGTGAGCAGGGCGGACGGGAGGCAGCGAATCCACAGGGGCAGACGGAGCAAGGTATATGTTGCGTTGATAGTCGAGAGCTGGACGCCGGGACAGACGCCATAAACGACGAGGGGCTTGCGTGTGGACAGTCATGAGGATGATGGCGACGCTGGGGAGGAGGGGGATGATGGGAACGATGGGAATGATGGGAATGATGGCGACGATGGCGACGATGGCGACGATGGCGGATGGCGACGATGGCGACAATGGCGATGATGGCAACGATGGTGGTGATGAGAACGAGCAGGTGGAACAGCATAGCCAGCTACAGCGACAGAAACAGACGGCGCTTGGTGTTGTCGTTGGGTTGGGCGCTTCGAGGACGTGGCGGGGGCCCGGCGGGCATGATGTGCGTAGGTGGTGGATAGGCTGCTGCTCGGCGCGCCAACAGAACCCTGCACGAGGGCGTTCCCGTCATTCGGTCGTCGGCGCCATGCCGCCATGCACCTTTCGCCGTTTACCAAGACAAGACATAAAAAAACGCTTCGTCTCCTTCGCCGTGTGCGTGGTTCGCTTTGCTCTGCAGTGCTCTCTAGCTCCAGCACTACCTTTGCCCCTGCCCCTACTCGGCCTGTCCGATGTTGGTCGTCCGTCGTCCGTCGTCCGTCGTCCATCGCTGGTCTCTCAACTTCTCCACACACCACGCTCACCTAGCTATGCTGCCAGCGCACAGGGCATTGTGATCATCCTCCTGCTCTCCCCCCTTCGCGGCCACATTCTCCTAGGACCCCGGCCTCGCTCCATTTTCGCTTTTATTGCCCAATGAAGTGCCCAGCGCCGCTTCCATATTCCACGACGTGGCATTCGACCAGCTCCGAACCCTCTCACCCCTCTCACCCCTCTCACCTGGGCCGAAACAGCCTTGCAGCCCTTTCGTCTCGCCTCGACTTCCACTCGTCGCTTGTCTGCCGAAACGTCATACTCAGGGTAGTCCGCTCGGTGGCGTAGGGCAGCATTGCGTGCAATTGTCGTCGGCTACACCGAGGCGTTGTTACGTCCTGCCGCCGTTGAGGCTGTGGCAGTGCCTCTCTGGGCTTCGCCACTTGACAAGTCATCAGTGCCGCCTGCTGGCAGCTGGCAGCATTGCCTTCGCCTTGAATCCTCGACAGCTCGACAGAGCCAGCTTCGTCGAGCGTGGGAGATTTCCCGCTCGCGAAATATCGACTCCTGGTGCGTTGCACAGCGCCAGCCAACGTTGGAGACGAACGCCGCAAGCCGCAAGCCGCTCTAGCTGTCACATCCTTGTCGCCGCTGCTGATTGGTGGCTCCTACGCACCGTGGTCGCCAAGCATTCGGTCAGCTGATATAGTGTAGGGTGAGTTGTCCAATGAAATCGTCCAGATGCCTCTGTACATCTTCACTCGCCATTCCCAAACAGAGGAGCTCCCCTTTACTATCCGTCGGCGCCAATCTGTTGCCGTTGCAGGGTACATCCCACGCCATGTCCCGGTCGTTCGAATAGGCGGTGGTCGCCTTTCCCGTCTCGACCTGTCGGATAGCACGACACTAATCCTGACTCGTTGACTTTGAGATGCGCAATCCAAGTCGCGGCGCACGAGTCCTCGTCCAACGCCCACCACCATTTCCGCAAAGCTAGCTCCAGCGAGTTATCCGCCGACTCCTCCTCCGGCGGTGGTTACGGATGGAGTAGTTGCCGGTCCACCGCATGCCCGAGGAAGAGAAAAACTGCAACAGGGTTGGGCATTTTGAAATTGCTCTTGCCCTGGCCCTTGGCCATTTGGAAATTGCGCGCGGTTGGACAGGTCCTCGTTGTCGTGGGGCTCAATATCGGCCCCTGTGATGACATTTTAGAACCCGCCTCATCACTTGGACGTATCCCAACCGTTCCCTGCGCATCTTGATGCGATTGAGTTCTGAGTTTCCCTTCCTTTGTCACCGGCTACAGGATCGCCAAGTCTCTCTGCATAGTGGCACTTGCCCTGCTGAGAGCAACTCGCATGCACCATGTCTGACTGACTTTGACGCTGGAGTTGAGGAATGCAAGTGCTTTGCTCTCGACTCATGGAGCGAATTTCTTTTCCTTTTGCGGCTCAGTCAGCCCACAAGTTATTTGGCGTATCTTTTTGTGGGTGGTGCTACCCGCATGTCCAGGCAGAGGCAATTCTTAACTTTCCTCTCGCCGATTGATTGTTTCTGAACTTGGTGTTCATTGGCACCGATGATAAGGTCGAACCAATGGCTTCCAAGAAGCGGGGCCACATCAACGCGACAAGCGCCATGCTTTGAGCCGCGCGGCGAAAACCAGGTCGAGACTTCTCGGAAGAAGCCTTTGCTCTCTGTCCGCCACAGACCTCAACCAGGCAACGAACACCTGCGATTCAGTGTGGACCGACAAGCACTGGAGGCATGGTTGTCATTCGTTCTTGGACGCTCCTTGTAGGACATGGGAAGCAAGTCCGGCATTTGGCGGAGCCTCCGATAATGGTATTAGGTTCACCCATTAGAGCAATGAAGCTTCGCATTGACAGGAACAGGGACGACGCCAATGGATCTTGACTTTTGGATAAAGAATTATTTCCAAGTCATGATCCTTCTAGAACAGTTCTTCGAGTCCAAACCAAGGCGTCGTTCTTGCACTACATGCCGCCTTTTCAGTACACACTCCACCGACTGGGCCTGCACGCGCATGGCGGTCCTGATGAAGAGCGCTCTCTACAGCCGAAAAGGAAGAAATCGAGTGCGTGTGCACAGGATCCCGACATCTGGAATGAGCTCTCCAGAACTCGACAATGGAAAAAGAAAAATTACGTCGGACAGTTCTGACAGGGTGAACTTGGAAACAACTCAGGATAGCCTTTCCAAAGAAATTGGCGGAGCGGTGGGATCTTGGACGTCCGCTTCCCTAGGCCATCATGCCCACCCGGCACCCCGGTTAGTTTTGTCATTTCCACAGGAGACACGATTGTCCAGCTGCGGTCGTCGCCGATCTCGAGTTGGTTGAGGAGCGGTGGCCTATCGCCTCAGCGGGCTGCTCTTGACGACGATACCAATTGAAGCTGAAATTGAACGGGCGGACGACTGTGCGTCTATTGGTGGACATGTGACTACAGGAAAAGACATTTCTACATTCATTGCCCTCGGTAACTCCTGTCTAGGGGGCAATTGGCTCCCGAATATGACCTGTCGTTGACTAGAAAAACACGTTTCGGGTTGCAGTCCAAGAACGTCCGTGCAGCCGTTGCACATCGGAGGCTCCAGATGCTACAGGGGCATCAGGAAGTAGCTGTTTTTGGGTCCATGGTAGATTCAGGCTTTTGGGTGGGTCCTGAGAGTCGTGTGTGGAGAGCAAAATGAAAAGTGATGGGTGAAGGCCAGGTGGCGGTGCCCGGTGGCGGTGGGTGGGGCTTGCGCGCGAGCTTTCCCTGCACCCGTCCGGTCCGTTCCAGCTAACGTGCTAACATCTTTCGACCGCGCTTCACTTGGCAACAAACACCGCGAATCACCAAACATCCACTCTCCATCAAACAACCAATCTGATCACTAGTCACTCTACCATCACGGTCAGACGTTTCCATCCCAACAGTCAGTGCGAAACCACATCCGCTCACCTCACTCTCGTCCTCCTCAGCCGCCACCTCACAAGGAACAAGTTGACTGACGCGTCGCGACAGGCAGCCCCGTCTCGCCGTCATCCCGCTCGACACCATGCCCGACTACGCGAAGATGAAGAATGCTGAGCTTGAGGCTCTCCTCAAGCAGCGCTCCCTCCCTCACACTGGCAAAAAGGCCGAAATGGTCGCCCGTCTCCAGGAAGCAGACAAGGCCGATGCCAACAAGGACTCAGCAACTGCGACCCCCGCTCCCACTACCACCGAAACAAGCAACACTGCCGCTGCCGCCGAAGATGAGATTGACTGGGACGATGATAACCCAACTGAGGCTGCCAAGAATGCGTCGACTGAAGCAGGGGCTGCGGCCATCGCGGCAGGCGGGAAGGGCCAGGTTGCGAATCCTCAGGCTGTCCCCAACCAAGAGGCCGCCGTAGACCCCAGCAAGACCCACGAACTGTCTACGAAGCTCGAGCAGCAAGGCACCGAAACCGCCGCCGAACCTGCCGAGGGCGAAGAGGCGCCAGCCCAAGTGGAAAAGAAGGACTTTGCATCGGGACTCAAGGATGTGTCGCTGGACGAGGAGCTCGAAAAACGCAAGGCGCGCGCCAAAAAGTTTGGCATCACCGAAGACGACGAAGCGGCAAAGAAGATTGAGCGCGCCAAGAAATTCGGTATCGAACCGTCCGAGGGCATCTCAGGACTCAACGAGGCGCTGCCGGAACGGAGGCCAAAGCGCCCAAGGGAGGCTGGCGATGACGGTAGACGCGGGAACTCGAAGAGAAGGGGTCGCGGCGGACGACGGGGTGGCGGAGGCAATGAGCGCCAGGGGAACAACAACCGCTCTGCTAACGGCTCCTCTGGCCCAACCTGGATGACTGATACGGACCGCGCGAGGGCTGAGGCAAGGAAGGCGAAATTCGCATCTGCGCCCGCCGCGTCTTGAAAACAGAATGTCAATGACGCATCCGAAGTCTTCCCACTCATACCGTTTTCTTTGGTCGCACAAGGCGCCTGGCGGCGCACCACCACGCTTCTCTTCTTCGGCAGGCAGGTATTGGAATCTTGAGGCAGGGCGAACAAAGAGCTGGGCTCGGTGTTGCGGCGTTCTCTTTCCTTTCGTCCACAGCTGCGCATCACACGGACAGGACTGAACTGAAGGCGCCGGGGAGGGT
>JAIFKG010000289.1:0-17460 GCA_020351975.1 Phyllosticta ampelicida | reverse complement strand
GTTTATTAGGTTATTGGAATAGTATCTATGTTGCCGCCTTGCTTTTGTTTACTTATCCCACGTCTGATTGGTTCAGCATCCTCGCTTTTTTGAGTCTCTGTCTACTCGTAAAGTCTACATCTATGGTGCAATGTAGTGATGGATCAGCGTTGAATATACATACATACATATATGTACGTATGTATGTATGCAGAAAGGGATAGAAAGTACGATGGCGAAATGTAGGTGCGGGAAACTAAGCATTTCGATGGCGCACATTGCAAATGACGGGACGGAGCTGACTGACCGGCGTGCAGCCGTCTGGCGAGGGTGCCAATGGAGAGAGAGAGCTGGGTGGCCTCATCTCCCGCCCGTTGTGCGAGCAGTGGCGTAGTGGCTAGGTAGCTCGAGCTAAACTGAGCTGAGCTGAGCGGAGTTGAGCTTATTCCCACTTTTGCCCCTCCCTCTTCACCTCCACCTCCGCCTTATTCTGCTCTCTAGGCACGTGCTGGCCGTCCTGTGGTGTATGCATCTGATAGCGCACCATCCTTTGTGCTCACCTCGTCACTCAATTCGGCTGTAACCCAGAAAATCCAAACCAAACCCATGTCTGCTCATCATCATCATCATCATCATCATCATCATCATCGTCAATAGCATTTTGGGGCGAGACGACATACCTACCTAGTACACTGTCTAGATAAACACCTCTTCAAGTACTATCCACTTGCCTATCACCTCCCTGCCTACCTACCCAAGCTTCCATCGCCTTTCTTCCGCATCCCGTGCGGAGTAAACCAAGGCTCCTTGAATACGCCATGGCAACCCTTTCGAACCTCGCCGACGCGCTGGCCGCCAACGCGCCGCAGAAGCCTGATGCTGCTGCCCCTGCGCCTCCCTCCTCTTTCCAGGACAATGCCAATGCCAAACCGCCCCCGGCATCCCTCTCCAACCTGTCCGATGCGCTGGGCGCCAAACCGCCCCAACGCCCTACCCCTAACCCTTCTTCTCACCGGCCTGCTCCAACCAAAGAAGATGCAACAGCTCCCACCTCGGCCCAAGCTGCCGGCTCACCCGTCCCCATAGTCGATTTCGGGGCCTTCTCGAGGAACGGTGGTGGTGATGAGAAAGGGGCGCGGAAAAGGGTGGCAAAGGAAATTGACGAGGCGCTGCGCACAGTCGGCTTCGTGTATCTGAAAAATCATGGCGTCAAGGAGAGCATGGTGAAAGAAGTGTTTGAGTGGGTACGTTGTGCTCTTCTCCCCCCTCCCCAAACCACTACCACGACCACCGCACCAGACCACACAACCTCCCATCTCTCTCCCTCTCTCACCCACTCACTCACACACACCCCTCTTCCCCGTAGTCCCACACTTTCTTCGCTCTCCCCGCCCAAACTAAACTTCTCGCCCCCCATCCCCCCGGGGGCTCGCACCACCGCGGCTACTCGGCGCCGGGGCTAGAAAAGGTGTCGCAGCACACGTACGCCGCCGACAGCATCGCGTCGCTGCGCGCTGCTGCTCCCGACGTCAAGGAAAGCTTCGAGTGCGGCAATGAAGCCGACGCCGCCCAGCCCAACGTCTGGTTACCCGAAGACGCGCTCCCGGGGTTTCGGGAAGGTTGCATGCGGTTTTTTGGCGAGGGGACAGCCCTCGTGCATACTGTATTGAGGGCACTGGGCGTGGCGCTAAAGCTTGCTGCTGTGGAGAGGGACGACGACGACGACGACGACGACGACAACGACGACGCCAGCCAATATACCGAACTACTGTCCCGAGCGCACGCCGCCTCTGCCTTCCAGCTGCGCATGCTGCACTACCCGCCCGTCTCGGCCCGTCTACTACGCGAGCAAGCCGCCGCGCGCATAGGCGCGCACTCAGACTTTGGCAGCCTGACCCTCCTCTTCCAAGATAGCGTCGGCGGGCTGGAGGTGGAGAGTCCGCCAGGAGGGCCGTTCCGGCCGGCGCCGTCGGTCGAGGGCGCCGTGCTGCTGAATGTTGGGGATTTGCTTGAGCGCTGGAGCAACGGCCGATGGAGGAGCACGGTGCATCGGGTGGGTTTGCCGGCCAAATCGAGTTTGGAGGAGGAAGGGGAGGGCGAGGGAGAGCGCATGTGCGAGCCTAGGTACTCGATTCCGATTTTTGCGTCGCCGGACCCGCACACAGTTATTGAGGCGCTGCCCGGGTGTTGGGATGAGGGGGCGAATCCGAAAAAGTATCCGCCTGTGACGGCCGCCGAGTACGTGACAATGCGCATGAATGCGCTTTACTAGTGGGACAAGGGGAGCGAAGAGCAACGCGAAATGTTCAGGGTGAGAAAGATCGAGCAGGCCCGACTGTGGAGGAAATCAATCATGCACGGCCGATTCTTGACAATAGTGCTAGATTTTGAGTCTGTAGATGTCATGATGAGTCCAAATGACTATCCAGTGGGTATTTCGCCGCTCAAAGTCCGCTATGATGAGATGCTCACCGTGCACCGCCTCAAGTCTCGCCAAAGTCGTTGTGTGATGTCTCGGTCGCGTGTTGTACCGCAGCCTTCTCTCCATTGCCAGTCCAACCACAAGTCTTGCACAAGATGGAGAGCCCGGCCGTGTCGGTAAAGTAGTGCCGCTGCTGGAGTATCTGGCACAGCTGCGTGGCCTTGTCCAAGATTTCATTATCCCACGAATCAAACTGCACAATGGCCTTGGTATCAGGATCGGACGGGTGGGGTGTCAAGACAATCGTGTCGTAATGGATCCCCGAGTATACCACGATGATGCGCTTCCACTGGCCTTCGTTGTATCTGTCCACCCGGAGGTGCTGGACGTCGATGCTGCAGATTTCGACACCGAACGATTTGGCCAAAATATCCAGCTCCAACGAGCCACCCCAGGCATCATCGCGCTGAATCCATTTACAGTAGTCGTCCGGGCTCTTCTCCAGCGTCGCCTCGTTGTAGAGTTCGGGCTCCTCCATGGCGCGCTTCTGAATCTCCTGCGCGACGATGCTGCGGAGTTCGTGCATTGCGTCCAAGGAATCTCCCAGGACGGCAGTGCCCACTGCGCGGAACAAGCAGCTGTTGTCGTCGGGCATGACGCGCAGGACCATTGTCATGCGTTGTGACGACATATATAGCTCTGGCGGCTCGCTCTCGACGTTGTTTGGTTTTCGGGAGAGGCTCAGAGGTTGTTGGAGCCGAGCCGCTTGCTTCTGCGCATGCGCTTGCGAGCCTGGAAGAGGTGCGGCGACGGCTGGGGTGGTGTTTTGTAGCGGGTGGGATAGTTGCTCGTTGATGCTACGGGGGGCGACGAGGAGCTGCTCGCCATTGAGTTTTAGACCAGTGTCTCTAAGGAAGACGGTAGGCTCGAATTCTTCCAGGTTGAGGGGCCGTGGCGGGTAGCCGATTTTCAGGTCGTAGACGGGGACTCCTGAGCTTTCGGCAATGAGTGACTGGAGCTCAACGACCATGGCGTCTTCGGACAGCTCGACATTTCTGACCCCCGAGGGACCACGGATGCGCATGCGCATGGTGATGGAGGGTCGGAGTGAGACTGGTCGATGTGGAGGCGTTGGTATAAATAAAGACGTGGATGTGAAGGGGGAATGCAGAGGATGGGCGGCACAGAGAGAACCCAGCAGTAGTAGAACCAACGGCAGCCAGGCGTGAGATCAGAGAGAGATGTGGAGACACGGAGGAGTACTGATATGAGATGGAAAGACAAGGAGAAGGAAGCGAGAGAAGTAATCGTTGTTGTTTGGATGTGGACGGGACGGGATGGATACGCGCGATGACGCAGCTGGGGGCGGCAAAAGATCGGCGTCGGCAAGGCGCCAGCGCCAAGGCCGACTGTCATCGCGTCCGCTGGGCTGTCACTGTTTTTGCGCGTCCGTCGTTAGTTGGCGGCCATCTGGAGCTCCAAGGACCCTCCGCAACATCACCTCATCCACTCCCCCTATACCTGCTGATCCCGTCCGCAGCTTTTTGAACAATCGTCACGGAGTCATCATGTCGGCCGCACAGCTTCTCAATCCCAAGGCCGAATCGCGGGTACGCTCCAATCCCCCCCGAGGCCGAAACCACGAGCTAACCAGTCTGCAGAGGCGCGGCGAGGCCTTGAAGGTCAACATCTCGGCCGGAGAGGGCCTCCAGCAGGTTTGTAGCTCCAGACCCTTCAGATGCACGCTGGACTAATTGGAGCAGGTCCTCGCCTCGAACCTTGGACCCCGCGGCACCCTGAAGATGTGAGCAAACCGCGCCGATCGACACGGCAACAAATACTAATGGTGGACAGGCTGGTCGATGGCTCCGGCCAAATCAAGCTCACCAAGGATGGAAGCGTACTCCTCAAGGAGATGCAAATCCAAAACCCCACTGCTGTCATGATTGCGAGAGCCGCCACTGCCCAGGACGACATTACAGGAGACGGCACAACTTCAGTAGTCTTGATGGTTGGCGAGCTACTGAGGCAGGCAGAGAGGTACATCTCAGAAGGTCTGCACCCGAGGGTGATAACAGACGGCTACGAGCAGGCCAAGACCGAGGCTCTGAAGTACCTGGACAAGTTCAAGCTCCAAAAGGAGGTCGACCGCGAGTTGCTTCTGTCTGTCGCAAGGACGTCCCTTTCCACCAAGCTAAACAGCACCCTTGCCGAACAGCTTACGCCGGACATCGTCGATGCCGTCCTCGCCATATACAACCCTCCCGCGACGCCCGACCTCCACATGGTCGAAATCATGACCATGCAACACCGCACTGCCGCCGACACCCAGCTCATCAGGGGCCTGGCGCTCGACCACGGTGCCAGACATCCCGACATGGCCAAATTTGTCGAGAATGCTCACATCCTCACCCTCAACGTCAGCTTGGAGTACGAAAAGTCGGAAATCAACTCGGGCTTCTTTTACTCGAGCGCCGATCAGCGTGACAAGCTCGTGGCCAGCGAAAGGAAATTCGTCGACGACAAGCTGAAGAAGATTGTCGAGTTGAAGAAGGAGGTCTGCGGCGACAACCCGAAGAAGGGCTTCGTCGTCATCAACCAAAAGGGCATTGACCCGATGAGCTTGGACGTTTTGGTCAAGAACGGCATCTTCGCGCTGCGCCGAGCGAAAAGGAGGAATATGGAGCGGCTGCAGTTGGTCTGTGGTGGTTCGTCGATGAACAGTGTCGAGGACCTCACTCCCGACGTGTTAGGCTGGGCCGGCAAGGTCTACGAGCACCAGCTTGGAGAGGAAAAGTACACGTTTGTTGTATGTTGAGACAGCACCTTGCAAACACAGGAGTTAACTCGGTCACAGGAGGACGTCAAGGACCCGAAGTCGGTAACGCTCCTGATCAAGGGACCCAACGCGCACACGATTGCGCAGGTCAAGGACGCCGTCCGCGATGGCTTGAGGAGCGTCTACAACATGATTGTCGACAAGAGCGTTGTTCCCGGAGGTGGTGCCTTCCAGGTCGCGTGCGCAGAACACTTGAAGAGCGATGCGTTCAGGAAGCAGGTCAAGGGCAAAGCCAGGTACGGTGTCGAGGCTTTTGCCGACGGTCTTTTGGTCATTCCCAAGACTTTGGCGGCGAATTCGGGTCACGATATTCAAGACGCCTGTAAGTGGCTGCAAGCCTCGCGGCGCCGCAGGAGGGAGGGCTTTTCGCTAACTACATTTTGCAGTGGCTGAGCTCCAAGACGAGCACGCGGCTGGCAACGTGGTTGGCCTCGACCTCAACTCTGGCGAGGCTATGGACCCCATCCAGGCGGGAGTGTACGACTCGTTCCGCGTCATCCGCAACGCGATTGCATCCAGCACGGGCATTGCGTCGAACTTGCTGCTTTGCGATGAGATGCTCAAGGCACGGCAAATGGGGCGGGCACCAGATCCGGCTGCGGGCGAGTAGAGAAGGAATGATGACTCTTTGACACGTTGGCGTCAGGAACACGAATATTCAGCATTGGGGGTATTTGATGGATGTGTGTAACATTAGGGGGCCAAAATGAAGCTAGAGAGACGTATCTGCAGGGGTATGGCGACGCAGCACATGCAGCATAGAAAAGTACAAGAAGCAGTCGTCTCGACGCAGTTCATCAACATGGACGTACAATGAAGCACGATAGCCCATCTCAGCGACCCTCTTTTGCTTTTTTTTTCTTTCCTTTTCTCTCCCCGTTTCGCAGCCCGGCGTCCTTGGGTCGCGTCGCCTCGTCTCTGCGTCCGTTGCTGCCCAGCCCCGACCACCATTTAACCGGTTCACAAGTCGGGATGAGGAGCGTTAGGTGATCATCAGACCTGTCGCTTTCTTCGACGGCGGACGGATGGAAGAGGCTGGCGATGACCTTGACACTTCAAAGACACCCAAGCTCCACGGGGTCGAAACACCAGCGGCGTTTGGCCAAGTGCTTGGCAGGTTTATTAGCAGTAGGACCATTGAGCTTAAGTCATGCATCCCACACCCAACCATCCTGGCGCAGAAGACATTCAACTTCCTGTCCACCTGTCCTTCAGCCGCCGCCCACGAACGGATGCCTCCCTTGCATGTCATTCTCCCTTTGAGAATACGACTGCCGACCTGATCCAAGCTCCAGCTGTGGCTACATTCCTCTCCCTCCATCTCCCTCCCAGCGCACGCAAAGTTACCTAGCAAGCGACGCATCTCGTCGCCATTATGCTTCGTTACCGCCGCTATCGCGTCTTCGTCGCTTTTGCCGTCCTCACCGTCCTCCTCCTTTTCCACTTTGCCGGTTCCGACTCGTGGTCAGTAAGCTTCAAGTTGCCCACGTCTGGCGGCGACCAAGCTCCCATAGGCGGGAATGCTCCATCTGAGAAGCAGCCCGACGTGCTCAATCCCCCGCCACCGGGCCCATTCGCAAAGGAGTCGAAGAAACCCGACGTGTCGGTTCCGGCCGCCGAACGCCCCAAGGATCCTGTAGAGCCGCCCAAAGCTTCGAGTTCTGAGAGGCCGTTGCAGAAGAAGCCGCCTGGTCAGGGCACTGGGGATGATACGGACGCACTTGAGGCCGACTCTGCCAAGACGATTGCTCCGCCCCGCAAGGGCAAGACGGAGCAGAACAAGGACAAGTCTGCGGAGGGCCAGGGCAAAAATACTGGAAAGGCACACCCGTACGACGAGGACAGCACAGTTGCAGGCATCGACGACGAGAAAATCAAGCTCCCATCCGAGGTCTCCGAGGGCAGGAAAGAGGCTCACTATGAGCCATCTCCAACTGCAATCCACTGGGTGAAGCAAGAGGAGCACTTCCCCGTGGACAAGCTCATTCCTTTGCCCAGCGCAAGACCTCATCCTATGCCGAGGGTCCAGGCCACATCTTTCCCCAAAGAAACTGCAGAGGGCAAGCGCGAACGCGAAGCCAAGCTGACGACAATCAAGGAAGCATTTCGATTTTCTTGGGCAAATTACAAGAAATACGCTTGGACGGCTGACGAGCTGAAGCCCGTGTCGAATGGCAGTCGCAACCCCTTTGCGGGCTGGAGGGCTACCTTGGTCGATTCGCTCGACTCACTTTGGCTTATGGGTCTCAAAGATGAGTTTGAAGAGGCCGTCGAAGCCGTGGGCGAAATTGACTTTACAACGAGCTTCCGCAAAGACATCCCGCTGTTTGAGACGGTCATTCGGTACTTGGGTGGCTTGGTTGGTGCCTACGATCTCAGTGGGCACAAACATAGCGTATTGCTGCAAAAGGCCGTGGAACTGGCTGAGATCCTAATGGGTGCTTTTGACACGCCGAACCGTATGCCAATTACCTTTTATTACTGGATGCCGTAGGTTTTTCCTGCTCAGTCATTCTTCATCTACTAATCTCTCTGCCAGCACATACGCTTCAAACCCGCATCGAGCTGGTACCCGCGTCGTTCTTGCGGAGCTTGGATCGCTAAGCCTCGAATTTACACGACTGGCTCAGTTAACCAAGGAGGACAAATACTATGACGCCATTGCCCGCATAACCAATGCTTTCAATGAGTGGGATGACACCCTGGTTCCTGGACTGTGGCCTGTCCATGTCGACGCTTCTGGGTGCAAGCTGGCCACTAAAACGACTGCCAAAGGTCCATTGACTGGCGACGAATCGACCGGGGCAAAGCCCAGTGCCTCTGACAAGGCAGACAAAGAGAAAACGCCAGACCCACAGCGCTTCAACATCAAAAACCCAGTGCCTGATGATCTGCACGATGACTTGCTCGTGAAACGTCTGGCTAGGAGGCAATTAGATGACCCTGCCTCCGTGGCCAAGACACAGAAAATAAAAGAAAAAGAGTCGGACGAATTGGGCTCTGAAGGTTCTAAAAAGTCGGGAACACTGGCCAGCAAGATGCCTTCGTCTGACTCGACTTCTTCCTCAGCCAAGGCATCGGAGTCTGCACCGTGCATTTCACAAGGCCTCAAGCCAAGCAACCATGAAGGTCCCCAGGTTTTCACCATTGGCGGCATGGCAGACTCTACATATGAGTATTTGCCCAAAGAATTTGTCCTTCTGGGTGGGCACGCACCAGAGTACCGGGACTTGTACCTCAAGGCTATGGATTCCGTCAAGGAAAATCTTATTTTCCGACCCAACGTCCCAGAGGATGGCTCGCAGATGCTTTTTGCGGGCTCCCTTACAATTAACAGCGCTCAAGTCGGACGGGTGCCAGTCCTCAAGAGCGAAGGCGCCCACCTGACCTGCTTTGCAGGTGCCATGTTTGCCTACGGTGCCAGGCTGTTCAACCGCGATGACGACCTACGAATAGGCGAGGAGTTGACCCAAGGCTGTGTCTGGGCATACAACGTTACAAACACGGGCGTCATGCCCGAGGCCTTTACCCTCTCTGCTTGTGACAACCTAAAGGGCTGCGAATGGAACGAAACCCAATGGCACCTCGAGCTGGATCCAAACGCCGACGCTCGCCAGAAGACGTATCAGCACCAAATGGCAGATTACAAGAAGCAGGTCAAGGAAGCAAAGGCCGCGGCCAGCGGGGCTGCCAAAGCGACTGTGGTGCCAGAGACGCAGACGCAGGAGCCCACGCCTACACCGACGGGACCAAAGATTCTAACCCAACAGAAGAGCATCGATAAGCGAGCGCCCATCGAAGATGTCGAGCAAGATGTCCCGCCAGCCGTCAAACACGCCCTCCCGGCGTCCAAAACGGACAAGTACGCGGACGATAAGGCCAAAGTCAAGGGCAAAGGCAGGTTGGGTGACGCTAAGACTGAGGGCGGCAGCGGCAGCAAAGGCTCCAGCAAGAGCAGTGCAAGCAAAACTACCTACAGCGAGGCGCAGGAGCCGGCGTCGTACGACGTTGACTCAACAGACCCCGATTTTGACGAGCAGGAGATACTGAACGACCCTGTTACGGCGCACATTTGGAAGCCGACCAAGCCGCTCAGCCACGCCGAGTATGTGGCCAGGCTGATTGAGGAGGAGAGGCTGCCCAAAGGTTTCTTGAGTATCCAGGCCAGTCACTATTTGCTCAGGTATGTGAGCTCCTTCATTTCAATCATCACACTTCCACGCCCATCTCCCCCTTATTTTTTCCCTCTCGGGATCTTTCGTTCTCCATCATCTGCAACTAGCCTACTAATACCACAGCCAGACCCGAAGCCATCGAAAGCGTCTGGTACATGTACCGCATCACCGGGGACCCGTACTGGCGCGAAGCCGGATGGCACATGTTCGAGGGCATTCAGAAGCACTGCCGCGCAGCTTACGGCTACTCGGCCATCGACGACGTGACCAAAACGGCCCCCACGCAGCGCGACGAGATGGAGAGCTTCTGGCTCGCTGAAACCCTCAAGTACTTTTGGCTCCTGTTTGAGGACGAGGACGTCCTCAGTCTGGATCAGTGGGTGCTAAACACCGAGGCACATGCCTTTAGACGCGCTGATGCGTAGATGTGGCGGCAGCGGTAGAGATTCTTGTTGTGGAAGTGAGGGTGAGGGTGAGAGGGGCCCTGCTCCTCACCCATCTTTTAGCTTTTGGGTTTTTGTTCTTGGTTGAGATTGCAATATTGGCGTTGTGGTGGATGGCTTTTTGACTCTTTCCTTCCTTTCCCCTTCTGTTTCCTTTGGCTGGTGTGGGCTACGGTGGGGATCACAAAGCAAAATGGCGAATGAAGAGAGAATGGAAGCGACGATGTGGCTTGCTTGCTTCGGTCGTTGGAGATGTCGATGTTGACTTGAGTCTGAGCGAGTGGGCAGGTATGAGAGGAATCTGGCATAGTCATGCAGCGGAATGGTCTCTCGACTTGCCTACTTACGGTACAGCGGTGACGGGGAGCAGGGCAAGCCGAGCCAAGGCGAGGACGCGCAGGAATCGAATCGAGAGTAAGTGCAGTTGGGATGCGCCCGAGGATCAACTATTTGGGTACCGGCCGGCGCAAAAGAGAAGACAAGGCGTGAAAGACCTAACCTTCGGCAAAGGAGAACGAGAAGCGAAAAGGGAAAAGAAACACTGAACGCTTCAGTTTGGTAATGAAGCACAAGTACTTGAACCCCAAAACAAGGACAACGAACCGATCGTTGGGATTATTTGGAACGACGGTATGGGTGCTGCACGAAGGTATGGACGGCAGGGCCTGCGTGTGGTTCATCCCGGGCAGGTCAGTCGAATGGACCACATGGACACAACAGTCGGCATGATGGGGTTTAGACGAATTGGGTTGGATGAATAGAATAGGCTGGACGGCGGTTGATTGGCTGGGTGGTTAGTAGATTGAATGCTTCTTCCTTTGTCTAGATGATGAGCGCGTCCAATTATCAACGAACTAGACCCGAGCAAGGCGAACGAATGGACTGATGGATAGGCCAGAATGAAATAGGAGCACGGTTGGTTCGGATGCTCAGACTGCCAGCAAGCAAATATCTTCATCAAGTTAGTTTGAGATAGACTTGGCTCGCTCGCCTGCTACAAGAAGAGCCAGGGAAGTGAATGATTTCATACAAAAATTCTTTCTACTTGCATCGCCTCTGCTCCTCTAATCCATCGCCCTCTCTCTCTCCCCATCTCATCTCTCGTCAACCACTCGCCTCTGCCTCCGCCGCTACCGCCGCGCCTACCAACCTCACCTTCTCGCGCGCCGAAAACACCGCCTCACCCTGCTGCAGCGCGTGCACGAGCAGCGGCAACGAAGCCTCGCCGAAATCCGCCGCGCTGCGCACGCTGTCGACGTCTTCGGCTAGCTCGCGCGTCACGCGCCGCAGGTACCAGCCGGGGAAGGCAGCGGCGGCCGCGGCCGCCGACATGGTTTGTGAGAAGGCTGCTGCTGCTACGTCTGAAGCCTCCGAATCGGGGGAGGATGGTGATGATGACGACGAGGGGGATGAGGCCGCATGTGCGGTGCGTTTGGATGGGTCATCCCGCTGGGCTCGTGGGATCTGTTGAGCGTTAGGATGGATGCGGGATTGGTTGCTGCTTGAGAGGCGGGAGGGCTGGGAGTAGCAGAAAAGCCGCTTACGGTGCTACTTGGTGTTGCTGCGGCGGCCGTGGCAGCCGTTGCGTCTCTGGAGGTTTTGGCCTTTTTGGCCGCTGGTTGCGCGGGGACGGCGTCTGCTTCGCTTTCGCTCTCGCTGCTGCTGCTCGCATCGCTGGTCGAACTGGACGAGACGGCTATCCAGAAGGAGGACGAGTTAGATTGGAATTTTGGAAGAGCTTTGAGCTCGAGGTTTGGAACCTAGAGAAAGGATCAAGCAAACCAGTATGGCTTGCAGGTAAAATGGCGGAGGAGGGATTTTGCAGGGACGAACGACCGTTGATTGAGAGAAAGAACAAATCAGTTGAACAAAGCACGGCGGCAGACCACAAGAAAGGAGGAAAAAGAGGGTAAAGTTCAAGGAAGGGAAAGAGAGCTGAGCCGAGCAAGTGATCCAAGTCTTACCTGCTGTCCGAACTTTCCTGGCCCTGCGCCTGGCCGGCCTGGGCTTTGCGGGCTTTGCTGCCATGGCGAGTTTTTGGTAAAACAGACT
Organism: Phyllosticta ampelicida; assembly: GCA_020351975.1. Lineage (NCBI taxonomy): Eukaryota > Fungi > Ascomycota > Dothideomycetes > Botryosphaeriales > Phyllostictaceae > Phyllosticta > Phyllosticta ampelicida. The sequence continues at coordinate 5,550 of JAIFKG010000289.1, read as the reverse complement.
ATAGATTGTCGGCTAGGCTAATTGAAAATAGCTTCCTGTTGGACTTTTTAAAATTGGCTGGCGGGGCTTCTGGTCGAGTGTTTGGGAACGTGGTGTGCTAGTGGTGTTGAGTTGTTTGACCGATGGTGGAAGAGAAGAGGTTGTGAGCGAGTCAGCCTAAAGCTTTTTTCGGCCGCTCTTGACTCGCGCCGTCATCAAGACAATCGCGTTGCTCGAGTCTCTTTCCTCGTCGACATTTTCAACCTTGACTCGATGGCATCTCACTGTTCAGCGCTAATTTTCTAAATTTTGATCTATTCTAAATTGGGCTCATTCTTTCATGTGTCGGGCTACGAGACTTGGTGCTTGCAAATTGTGGTTCAACGACGACTGCTCTCTGTATGCAACAACTTGTGCTGCCAAGCCTCGCTCCCTTATTGCAATTGACGAAACTTTCACCACTACGGAAAATTGAGCAGAGTCACTTTGACAGCTCCCGGTTTGCAGCTATTCTTCTACACACTGTTTCAGCACTCACTGTAGTCCGGGTTCTCCTCAAATACCATGCGCTGCAACCTGTTGTGCATCGAGTCTCGCGGTATCCTGGCCGCGCACCGATAAAATTCTAGCGCACACATGAATTGGAACAGGGTCAGTGCAAATGAATTGTTCACCAAGGAGAAGATATCGGTATGTGTGTTTATCTCCTCCAATCTCTCCTTCACTTCGGGGCTGGCTGATTTTCCCTTCCCCTCTCTGGTCGTTTCCCCACACCTACATCTTTTCGCTTAAGTCCACCACATATTTGGCCGTATATAAGCATGAAAAGTGGGTCGAAGTAAATCTTGGAGTGGCGAGTCGAACTCCAGTGAAAATGGGATGTCCTACTGCATTTTTGGTCGCAAAAATAGCAAGTCGGGGGTAGAGGTAGACCCTCTGCTTAGTTAGCAATCCGCTTGAGGTACACCTATCTTGGCACCATTTGCGCCCCTCCTTGCTCTTCTTTTTGTCCTTACTCTTTCGCGATAAATCGTGACAGGCATTCCAAGGGTGAGAGACGTGAAAGAAACAATATTCGGCATGTGTTTGTCTGGTGGTAGGGGAGAGGAATAGGGGGCCGGGGGAAACCAACCATTCCCGTCACTTCAACCTGTGATCTGTTTGATACTTAAGCAAAATCAACGATTCGAGCGTTCTCGATTTTGTAGAGCGTCACGATGGTCATGGTCAAATCCGCATCGGCCATGCTCGGGTGGACAGAGGCCTTGTCACGGGCATGGATAGTTAGTTGGCCAGCAGGGGCCCGGCACCGTTGACACACCAGCAGCACCCCTGGACCTACCTAACTCGGCTGAGTTTAGCGCCTGGGTTTCGGCAGAATATAGATCCGGTTCATTGAAGGCGTTATCGCAAGCTGAGACGACCAATGAAATTCATCATCATCATCATCATCAACCTGGGCCCTACCTTGGACTCGTCACACGACAACATTAATACTACTACGCCCGACAAGTTTGGCATACCAGAAATCTTCCACACAGCGTCAGCATCTCTGTAAAAGTAGCAGAGAGCTTTTGCCGATCGAAGCTCGGAGTCTCTGCCTTTTCGTCAAAAGACGAGCGGGATCCAACATATGCTCCTGTCATCGGACATGCGTTGTACTCGCTAAGTGCTCGCAGGAGCCTGCCTTGCGTGACCTTCATCTTAGACTTTGTTCCGCTCTAGATTGGACGCGAATCGAATGAACGTTTTCCTCCCATTCGCGGTCTATGAGGTGGTTCCAGCAGAACCTCTCGACCAAATTCTGACTTTCCTGGACCAGTTTCCAGAGCTTTTCTTAGACCGTGGGCTCGAGCAAGATGAAACGCACTTTTGAGTGCTCTTCACTCTTTTACGAGGTCAAAAACTGGGCTTGTTGCGTTTAAACCGCAAAGTGTTTTTAACATCGAGAAGTTCTGATATTCGATTGACATCGCAATAGCGCGCTTCTGATGGGCGGGTCTGATGATTGTCGATGAATAATATTTCGGAAGCCGAGGCATAGTTTGCCACCTCCACGTTCGAGACGGCTCCGTGAGTACCTGCTGACAATGCCTGCCGTAGTCGAAGCCAGATACGCACGAGAGGTCGTTGAAATGAAGGGTGGAGGAGGTGTCGGGATAAATTTTTAAGACGGCCAAACGAGGATTTTTCGGATGCAAAAGCTCCTGGAGCCACCTGGGTTGTATAGGTATTCCCAACCATCGCTCCATCTCAATCCCTGAAAGCAGCCGTCAAGTACATGAGGCTGCGGTCTCGGCCGCTCAGCCCCTCTCCAGGCATCGTTAGCCATGTACGAACCACGGCAGCGCCAAAAGAAGGCTCAGACGGGGTAAGGTTGTCGAGCGACGAATTGAGAGCAAGCATTTGCGATCGGCGAAGAGCGCTTCGGCTCGATGGCATTGCGCAAGTCACATGCATAAGCGGCAGCTCTGCAACCCCGGTGGTCAGCAACCAAACACGGCGACGCTGGCTGAATTACCACCTGGCGTCCAGTATGCCTGCCAATGACTGTAGTTGATCAATTTCATAGGCCAAATCAATTTGTCTCGAGCCTTTTTGATTCGATTCATGAGCCATTGGATATAGCCCCCAGATCGCTATGCATTGGTTCTCGAATGCCCTCTCGAGCTCTTGAAGCCGTTGCAGCGATCATAATTTCAGAGAGTGTCCAGAATCTCAAGCCTCTCCCGAAAGCAGTGCTTGAGTGCATGGGCACTCCATGACAAGCAATCTTGCATTTGGGATTCTCTCCCGTGCGCACATTGTTGTTTGAGTCTACCACGGTTGTTTGACGTCAATGCCGACGTCGCCATTAGTGCGCTCGCTACAGTGCGGTACCAGTACTTGCACTCAAGTCGAGACCCCAACCATTAAGGTCTTGCGAAGAAAAAAAGTCGAGACTGCCCAGTCCCCCAGTGACCTGCGGTAACAATGAGTCATCAAGCGCATGTGGCGGACATGAACCTAGGGAGCTTACCAGAGCGTCGAACTGGCCCCAGTCGGCGAATTCGGCAATTTCGCTACTGCCGTCCAGCGGAGAGAACTGATTGCCCTGAGTTGACGGGCTTGGACTGATCCCTAAATCTTGATTTGCTCTTGCACCGTCGCTCTTGAGAACGTTGTTTGACGTGCCGATGCTCACTCCTCCGGCATTAAGACTGGAACCAGGCGCTAACTCCGGCGTTCCATTTTCACGTAGCGTCTGTTCTCGATCGGCCAGGTAAGTGTTATACTTTAGAATTTCAAGGCGAAGTTCTTCGAGCACCACGCCATATCTTTCGGCCAGCGATCCAGGGATGGATGTCTCAGAGATCTGCCTCTGGCACTTTTTCCCGACATCAAACAATCGCTCGTACACTTGAGGATGAGAGTTTTGAGATTGTATTGTAAAGACATAGAGAACCATGACAGCGCAGAATGCAAAGTAGTGGGTGAACTACAGTCGCGCAGTCAGCACTCTTGCGATGATTCGAAACCGGGAGAAGGCGGGGAGGCTCACCCAGAATGTACTTTGCATCTGTCCAGTTGCGTTCATTTTGTCGACGTGGTTGGCTATGTTTATCGCAGCGTCGATACAGTTCTGAATGCGTCCAGAGGGCTCTTGCCAGTCTGACACTCTTTCTTCGATCGAGTCTGTAAGATTTGCAAAGTTTCTCAAGAGGAACGGCCGGTGAATGAGAATCCGCGCGTGCCAGTACGCGAGGTTGAGCACGTTACGCGTCCTGAGAAAGATGGGCATGATGAAAGAGTCATCGAAGCCGCTGTCGACGATGAAGGAGATTTTTTTGCGCCAGTCCTCGAGAGCTTTGTTGTTCTTGTCTGCGAGAGCCTGCTGCCTTTCGTGGCTCAGCGGTTTGATCCCGTACAAGTCGCGAAGCGTGATTGCCATAATTCTAGACAGTCTGAAAGGAATGTGTCAGAGCAGTCTTCACGTCAGAAACTAAGGCTCATACTCAATGTGAGCAATACAGCCAGACATGATTGACAATGAATTCGCTGGTACTGGGCGGATTTCTCGCCGATTCAAGTCAAAATCATTCACAGAAGTTGGCAAATCCTGCTCATTTTCAGCGGAAGTCGGAGTCGCGGACGAGAAAAGGACACAACCTGATCGATATCTTCATCGTGGAAGGTTCTCGGACGGCCCAAGGCGACACTGAGGTACGTGTCCAAATTGTAGGCATTCCAAAAAGTTCTCTTTCTGCACTCAATTTCAATGTGGTTCGCGAACAAACTTGGATCAGATCTTCGTTTTCTGTGCATTCCAAGCGCCAGTACGAGGTGAGCGGTGGTACCGAACAAGCTCCAACAGTGATTGATACGGGATTGAGCCAACAGGTACAGACATTGAGCAAGTCGAGCTTGGACACTGGTTAGTCGAATACTTCCCTTTTCTCCCGCAAGTTGTTGCTCGGCGGCGGAAAAGAATCGCGTGCTGCGCCAAAATCAGCTCAGCGCGTCTGCATGAACAGCAGGATTGAGTACCTGGACTGCGCATTCTGCTTCCGGGTTCCGGACTTTGAAAAGATCATGGCTTGCGCGAATACCATGAGAAGCACTGCAGTCCTGCTTCTTGCATCCGACTTTTTCCGCATTTCCCCTTTTGTGTCGTAGAGCTCTCGAAACCAGTCTTCGATGGTGTTTCGGTGCAAGAATCGGTGGGTCGGCGCTGCAAAGTCAAAGTACCTTGCTATCAATGCTCGTCCCTCGGACTCGGCTGGAAGAACGAATAGCGAGGGATCATGTTCAGGCAAAGGAAGGTCGCCAAACGTAAAGATGGACGAGTCGGAAGAGACAGACGAATGTTGGCGCTCTACAGTTCTCTGGATCCGAAGGAGTATGGAGGCGGCTGAGGAAGGACCGACATAGTGGCCTTGCTGGTCATTTTGAGATGGGTCTTGGAAGTCATCAGGTGGTCTTGATCTGAAAGGCCTATCACCCTCGGTCTCGGACCGTTGGGTCTCCTGACCTAGTGGACTGAGTCGGTATGTTTCCTCATCACCAGGGGTTGAGACGGGGCTGGTGCCCCAACGAAGTCCGGACTCATCCGTTTCTCGATGAATTGGAGGCAGTCTCCCCCTTCGGTAAGTTGCGTTGTATCTGCACTCGAGTCCTGACTGGTAGCAATTGTTGCACGGCCAGGTTCCCGAACATCGAGTCTTGCGCCTGCGAATCCAGGTCAGCAGCCAGCACTGCAGCCTTTGCCGATGGAAAACACGCACAGCTTGCACCGATCACATGCCCTGGTGACTCTGACTCTAACGGAGCTCTTGCGGCGCTTGGTTGGCGGGGTGTTTACATTCTTGGCGTGTGGATCTGGTTGCTCTAGGTGATTGGCAATGGAGGGTTTGAGGTCACCGGAAACATTATCTCGCGATTCCATGGACGCAGTGTTCGACTCTGTGGAGTGCGGTGGAAGTTCAGGCGCAAACAATCAGGGTTCCGGAAAAGCCGATGGAGAGAGAGAGAGAGAGATGCAATTAACGCCAAGCAGGCTCACGGGTGAACCCCGGCCTCGTGTCCCCTAGT
>JAIFKG010000288.1:0-15039 GCA_020351975.1 Phyllosticta ampelicida | reverse complement strand
AACAATTCGCAACGCCTCAAACGACAGACTACGAGGCTTCGCGAACTACTCGAACGGACCAAAGGCAAACTCCAAGGTTACGTGTGAATCAACTAATGGTATACTGGCGCGCAGGAGCTCGCCTAAAAAAGAAGGAGGGACGTGATGTGAGAAAGCAAATGACGTCAGTGGTCGGAGGATCGGCAAAAGGCCATGAGCGGCCTCACACCTCAGCTAGTTCGTGTGGTGTAGAGAGTCAGTCTCTCTACACCACCTCTCTGTTACTTAGTTAGCCAATTGAATTGCCTTTCGCCCTGACACTTGCTGTTTGTTCTCCAGTGCCCGTTGTCTTCCGTATCTACATGGTGTAGTCGACGCCATCTCCTTCGAGAACGGACATTGGAAGATTTATCCGCGGTATTGCACTTGAATCGTCATCTGAAGCGCGTGCGGGTTCGATTTCTCTTGAGCTTATCAAGCGCAAACGCGACATGACAGCGCGCAGTGGCGTTACGGATCCAGGGAAAATGATCTAAAAAAAGTAAACAACAACGAAATCAGCCACTGTGAAAACCGGTGGTGCTTGCAACGAGCTTCATATTTGCAGGTCGTTCTGACTTCATCGATACTGCTGTTACTACCGACCTAGCCAATTATCATGTCAGCATCTTCCCGGTTGCGCCCAGTAGCGTAGGGGATAAATTATCCTCTGAAACAAACCTCCCCCCCCCCAATCGCTCTATCCGCCCCTAATATTCTGCTTCTCCCTTACAAGCTGGACGTCGTGATACTTTCAAGTTTTCTTACGGTTCCCCTCGTGCATCTGCTTGTTGTAACTTGGTAACGACGAATGGCGTTTGAATGGCAGGCTATCTGCACTGCTAAGTACTTGGTCCGGGGAAGCTTCGGCTCCGCTCGGGCTGTAAGCTTCCTCTCAGGGCCGCCGTTTCCCAGCGGATAGCATTGCATCGGCCGTTTCCTGGCGGACAGCACCGCACCGCTGATTCCTGGTGATAGCACCGTTCCAGCTCATTACGGCCGACGGCATAACACTGCCCGACAAAAATAGCCGCTCTTCGTCGGATGCATCTCGGAGCCGAAGGTCCTCTTTTTTTGCGTAACGGGGAGGCGCCGTTAGTTGCCGCTGTAGTAAAAGGGTAGACGCGCGGGCAAGCATGATCTCTGAGTAAACAGGAAAGAGGAAAAAGAACAAGAAAATAACACCGTGACGATCGACCGAATTGGGCGTGGAAAGAGAGCGAAGGAAAAGCGGGCTAGTGTTACTATGCGAATGTTCTTAAACTCTACCCATCCCATATCCCACCCGATAACCCACTGCTGGTGGTCTATCGAGATGCCAAGAATAACCTTGTCGAAGTTCTCGCCACCAACAGAGAGGCGGACCTTCTTGGTCGTACCCGTTGACTCGTGCCTGATGATATTGGTCCAGAAGGCGTCATTGTTACGCGGAAGATCTCACGTACTGCTGAAGAAGACAATGTCTCTGTGGTAGCAGTTGAGACCTCGAGCCCTGTTGTTGGTAGTTTAGTCAGTGAGGAGTAGATCATGTCTTCGAAGTGCAACATCTCCCCTCCCCTCTCTGTTTCTTCCCCAGTGCTCATTGTCCACCGTATCCACCAGGCACCCACCAGTTCAACCAGCTCGCCCGACAGCTCGGTGACATACTGCGACGGTGGTGTCGTAAAGTGTACATCGTACCATGGTAAAGCGCGTGAGGTAGGGTCCAGTGACAAGCAGATGAAAAAGACAGCGACGAAAAGGAAAAGTATGTTGAGCGTCGCTGCTTAGAGATAGGTTTAGTTCGACAAAGGGCGCTGCCATTGACCTGTCATAACTTGGGTTTCATTTTATAAACTGATTTCGAAAGAGCATGCATACGTTTAACTCTAATGGCGTAATCATGATTGGCCGGAATCGACGCGATCTCCTTCGAGAAGTGGCCTTGGAAGGGTTCCCCGCGGTAGACGGCGCTTAAATCGTCATCCGAAGTGCGCGCGGCGAGCTTAATACTTGCAGTCATACGGATCTCTACTGCTGACACTACCGACCTGGCCAATAGTAATATCAGCATCTTCCCGGTTGCTCCCAGGAGCATATGAATCGAATAAATTGTTCTCTTAAACTTTCCCCCTTCCCATCACTCCATCCTTCCCTCATCTTCCGCCTCTCCCTCTTACACGCCGTTGTACTTTGAAGCTTTCTTCCGATTCCCCCGTGCGTCTGCTCGATAAACACAGCCGCTCTTCGTCCGATACAATTTCAAGCCTTCACCGCTACGGCGGCTGGGGGTGGGACGGTTGCATCAACGTGAGAGCCGCAATGGTACAAGTTACGCCGTACTTATCGACAGTCGCGATGGGTGGAGTGTTTATAAAATGCGTCGTGTCGCTGATTGGAGTATAGCACCACTTTGTGTCGGTGCCGGAGGACTTCTATGTTTTTTGTGCGGCGGGGAGGTGCCGTTAGCCGCCGTCGCAAAGACGACACTGGAGCAGACTGAAGGCTAGACGCGCGGGCAACAATGGTCTCGCAACAAGCGGAAACAAAAGGAAGAAGAAAACACCGCGATAATCAACGGAAGTGGACGTGGAAAGAGAACGAGGGAGAAGGGAACCAATCTTACGATGACAATGTTCTTAAACTCTACCCATCCGAAATCCCACTGCTGGTGGTATATCTCGATGGCAAAGAGGACCTGGTTGAAGAACTTGGAACCAAGGGGGAATTTGGTCACCTTGGTCGTGCCTGTTGAATCGTGTTTGATGGTATTGATCCAGGGGGCGTTGTGGTCGCCCGGACGCTCCCACCTGCGGTGGAAGGTGACCAGATCTTTATGGTAGCAGTTGAAACCTGGACCCCTGTTGTTGGTAGGTGAATGAGCGAGTGAAGTGCAACGTCTCCTGTCCCCTTTTTGTTTGTTCCCTAGTGCTCATTGTCCACCGTATCCACCATGCACCCACCAGTCCAATCAATTCTCCTTCCTCTGTTCAGATCTCACACACTTACCATTGAGACCATTTAGCACTCCACCAACCATCCGCAATCCACCATTTACCGCTTCTGCCGTCCAAGACCGTCTGAGAGATGCCGCCTCCTGAGACCGGCTGCATCGCCGGGAAGATGTAGTATATGCCCGCGCGCGGTAGGCGGGGAACCACTAGCTGGCCCGAGAGCTCGAAGAAGTACTGCGACGGTGGGTCAGGCGGTGATGTCGCAAAGTGCACATCGTACCACTGCCGAGCGCATGAGGGAGGTGTCAGGGACAGGAAGACAACGATGATGGCGACGAAAGGGAGAAGCATGTTGAGCGTCGCTGCTTGGAGCAAGTCCAAATTGAAAGCCAAAATGGCCCCCTACGTCTCCTAACTTGGGTTCCATTAAATAGACCGATTCCGAAACAGCAGGGACAGTTATCTACCTTTTGTGGTGTAGTCATGATTGGCCGGAGTCAGCGCAATCTCCTTCAGGAATGGGCCTTGAAAGGTCTCCCTGCGTTGAGCAAAGTCCAAGTTGGTAAGCAAAAATGCTATTCGCCTCTCTCAACTTAATTTTTATTAAATAACCGATTTCAAAAGAGCATGAATTTATGTCTGCCTTTTGTGGAGTAGTCATGACGGGCCGGAGTCGACGACATCTCTTTCGAGAACGGGCCTTGTAAGGGCTTCCTGCGGCAGATCGCGCTCAAATCGTCATCTGAAGTGCGTGCGGGAGTTTAATATTCGACGCCTCCCGAGCTTATCACGCGCAAATGCGATATGACAGAGCGCCGTGGCGTTGCGGACCCGGGGAAAAGGTTATTAATAAAAGTGAACAACAATGAAACCAGCCACTAGGAAAATCGGTGTTGCTTGTTGCTTTTGTTCAATCACCGGTAAGTCAGGGGAGATGCGGCTCGTTTTTCTAGCTCAAGATGGTTGACGCTTTGGGATGGCCTTGCAAGCAAGAAAGGGTCGTGAGTCCGGCGATGTCGCTTCAAGGAGCATCGTCAGATGAGACTGGCAGTCAGGACGAAAGAGCCAGGTAAGAGACGGATGGACTGACTCTTTAGAAATTGGCGATTGCCTCATGCTCAGCGTGAGAGTGCCGGAGACTCCGATATTGCCAGCATTGCAACTACCCGGACGCAAAACAGCAGCAGTGCATTGGAGACTGAGGCGGAAGTAAGTGGGTGCCGGGGTGGCGTCGATACTGTAGTATACTTACGGTGCGTTACTCAGACCGAAGGCTGGTCTGGTGCGTCTCTGAAGTTGCTCGGGAAAGTCTATAATATAGGTATAACCAGGATTTTAGATGAAGCGCAAAGTTCATATGAATCGTGATGCAATCATCCAACGTGGGTAATATACTGAGCTCTTCCTTCCATTTTGGCCGCTGACCGGTAGGTCAGAGTCACAACCAAGCTCCAATATCGACGGTGCGATTCTTCGAGCTCATAGAACTTTTCTATCATCCATCATGCCATTAAAAGAAAAAACCCAAAGTAAATGCTCATGAAAAAGCCTTACTTGTGCTCATTGCCCCACGCTTACGACACGACCTCCTCGCTCTCCTCGACGATCTCCTCAACCATCTCCTCGATAACCTCGCCGCCGTCGGCGTCGGCACCGTTGGTAGCGGCGCTGGGCAGATCCACGCCCTCCTCCTTGAGCTGCTCGACGACGCGCTCGCGCCAGGCGAGCCACTCCTCGAGTTGGCGGCGGCGCTTGTCGACGACAGCTTTGTTGGCCGTGTTCTTCTTCTCGAAATCTTGCTCATCGAAGATCTTGCTGTATTCGCGCAGGTTCTTGCGGACCTTCTTCTGTTCCTCCTTGGTAAGCAGGGTCGCGGGACGCGGCCTCCATACGAACTGTTTGAAGCGCTCAATCGCCTCTTCGCGCAGCAGCTGGCCCTTGAAATCCCAGATCTTGTAGCCGTTTTCAATCTGTGGCTTCGTAAGCGATCATTCCGTCATTGTAGCACAAAAAATGATTCTTACCGGATGCATAAAGGCAGAGGAGACGGTAGCCAGGTAGCGGCCGGACGGATCCCATTCGACGCTAGTAATGCCGTAATGCTCGCCTTGGCCAATGGGCATCAGGTTGGCGGTGAGGTCCTTGTACGCCTCCTCAGGTTGGCCCTCGAAATCTATGTCGAAGAAGTCGAGTTCGCAGCTGACTTGCGAATGGAGAGTGGCAATGACAACGAAGCGGCCCTTGGGCGACCAGTAGATGCCATTGCTGTTCTTCTTGTCGAAAGTACGCATGTGCTTGAAGTTACCAATCTGATTGCCCTTTGCCTTCTCGGGGGCGAAGAAGGCAACGGCAGTCTTGGGAGCAACGGCCGTGTTTCCGGGAACCTCGCCAGTGGTTATGAGAACGAAACGGTTACCCTTGGGCTCCCAAGCAAAGTTGATGACGGTGTCCTTGACCGAGTCAATGACCTCTACAGGAACACCCTTTTCTCGAATGCGAAAGATTTCGAGATTGGTCGTCATCGACTTCCTCGACTTCGTCTTCTGGATATCTATCTTGACACAAACATATTCGGCGTTTGATTGCCAGTGGAGCTTGGCGTCGGCGACGTTGAAGAGGTTGCGGGTGCGGACGATCTCCTTTGAGGGAATGCTCATGAGACCGACCTTGGCGGGAGCGCTACCGGATTCGGGAGTCCAGTAGCAAATCAGTTGCTCGTAGGTCTTGACGCCTTCACGCTGCGGCGTGGCAGGCGCCCACTCAAAGTCCACGATGCCGTCGATCTTGATGGAAGACTTCTCGAGCAGGTTCATTCGTGGGGTCTCGTATACCGAAATAGACTGGCCTTGAACCATGCGCGCAACATACTTGTCGTCAGCAGACCACTTGAACGTGGGCCATTGAAGCTTCTTCTTAATAGGGTTCCCATTCTCGTCCATCGAGGGAGGAACGTCAATGGTGACGAAGGAACGGAGAGGCTTGGAGGTCGCGATGTCCCAGATGATGTAGTTCTTGCCGTCGTCTTCGATGGAGAGATTCGGGATGGGGTGTTGTTCGTCGACCTGCAGCGGTTGAGGAGACCAGGTGACGAGGTAGTTTTCATTGGGCGAGAAATTGACGAGCTTCACACCGGGATGCGCGAAACGCTTTTGTCTGCTCCAGGACTTGCCTCCCCAGAGTTGTACACCCTGCTCGTGAACCGACATAAGGAACGTGCCGAGCGGCGACCATTCAACAAAGAGCTCCGTCCAGTGCTCGCGATCCACAACCACCTCCGGGGCGTCCTCCTTCTCGTGCCAAAACACGCCGACCTTTTTGTCCCTGTACATGGCAATCTGGTCGCGGGGGTCGGCGAGCCATGACCGCAGGTGCTCCTTGTCTTGAAATGGCTCGATGGTGGGCGGCTTGTACTCCTCTTCGATTCTGCCTTCGCGACCGTAGCGCTCAATGTCGGTGAGCTTGTTGACGAGCAGCGTGTGTTTCTTGTCCAGAGGAACACCGTTCAAGGCCTTGGAGGCGGCTAGAGCCTCGCTTGGGGCGCCGAATTCGACAAATGCATATCTGCCAGGTGTGAGCACAGCCTAGAGCCAGAGTCGCGCCGAGCGTCAATTTACCCCTCAGTCATTCCCTCGTCATTGAGCGGCATATGGACACCCTCCTCGGCCGCATGTCCGACGGTGTTGAGCTTGCGCAGCAAGAACTTGATGAGCTTTTGGCGGCTTGCTTCAGGCACAATGGGCAGGCCATCGACAATCACGAAGGCGTCAAGGCCCTCCTCGAGGCGGACCTCAAATTGTTCCTTCAGGTCGGAGAAGTCGATCTCATTCTCGTCAAAGTCGTCGTCAACGGGGAGGTTATCGTAGGAGGGCGCCATGGTTGCGGTGTTGTTGTCGGTTTCCCGTGGTGGGGACGCGAAACTCGCCATTAGATTTCGTCGTGCGGATTCGTTTTCGGCCGGAGTTAATCCGACCACCTCAGACTCAACTGCGCCTTTCCAAATGCGGAATGGCGGCACAGCTGCACAATCGAACAACCGAACTGGCCCTTTCTGTCAGTCTCTTCTTTGTCATGCGCCGTTTCCAATTTGTGAGTGCGTTGCTGTGGAGGCCGTCCGACAGCCATTCCAGTGTCAAATATTTGAGAGAGCCGGTACCAGCGAAAGGATAAAACATTATCCAGCAATAGGATTGATGTCTATGGAGGTGATGGTGATGTTTTGAGCAAAGACTGATTTTTTGGGAGAACTTGATGATTATTTGTTTACAGCGATAGTTGGCTCAGAGGAGTCGGACATGGAATTTCCTAATGCTTTGCAGATTATCGTTGTTTTGAAGTTGCATTTTCTGTCAACAAGGAAGTGCATTCAAAGCACTTGATTCATCCCAGATCCGAGAAGATTTGCCTTTACCATTCACTAGGAGGCCCCGAAAACTTACAGCTAAGCAGATGATTCCGAGACAAAGGAAATTCCAACCTCACTACTTGGACTTGCATCTCGGAGCTCTCACGCAGCCTCCATGTCCGTACCACAACGAAAATCTCACCATTTCACCGCTTCAATCGACAAAGGCATTGTCAGATGCAAAGATGATGGTCACTCCAGCAATTTCAAGTCTCATGAAAAACTTTGAAGCGGCATTTCCGCCGCCGGTATTCCAAAACCACGACAAGGGCGAAGATCAATGGAGAGCTATGGTTTCAAATTGGCGCCGGACATAGACAGGAGGGATGGATTTATGAGCGGAAATCTTCAACCGTAGATGCAATTGTACCTTGCGCCAAAATCCTCCGAGCCCACCATATCGCACCTCAGTCGGCCTGGGAGCTATCGAAGGCATGTCATACGAGACATTTACGGTACTCTCAGCATCTCCATCGTGCAAAAGAGAGACCTTGACTGTCGCTCCGTCATCTATTTGCAACCAAAGCAGCAGCCGACCAATCTTTACTGAGACGAGCAGACCACAACGCAAAACAATTACATGAAGCACTTCGATAAGTAGCCACTACAACTGCCATCGTGAACCCTTCCTCCACATCAACTCCGCCCTAAGACGGATGTAGACTGCGAGCCAATTTGCACAATGACTGCACCAACGCTCCCTTATCACAACTTTCTCCATTCGGAATGCTCATGCTGCACAATGCCTATGTTGCCAAGCTCCGAGCGCTGCATGTGCGTTGTTAGTGTCTCTGCATCCAACTGTCGGTCGATCGAGCATCGCAACTTCTGGAGGGCAATCATGGACGACAGCACGCATTCAGCGCGACGATTGGGCTCGCTGCTTTGATTTAATATATGTATATCAGCAAGTACAAATGTCTGACTCGATATTGATTCCGGTTGGGTTTGATTGAGAGGAGCGCCCACCTACGATTTGGGGGCTTGGAGATAGATCGTCGGTGTCGGGGCAGCCAAACTGGTGAGAGCGTGCGTAGCACACAGCCTCTTTTTCGCTGCGAGGACGTTTGTTGGTCCGGGAGCAAGCGAGGCGATAATCTGTGGGTTGTGTCGTTGCCCTCACGCTGCTTCGTCTCAATCATCGATCAGAGCATGCATTTATTTTCTTGTCTGCCTGCTCCTCGTCTTCCTGCTGATGACTTCGCGAGTGAACCCTGTCCCAAAACATTTGGCGCTGAAAGTGGTGGTGACAAGCAGACGGACGATGGGCAAGAGTCGCTTGGACAGAGAACCACTTGGTACATACCGATGCTGTCCAGCTAGATCTCTACACATGCCCCAAGAGGCTCCAATGACCATGGAAACAGCCAAGTTAACCACGCCTTACTGCATCATGTGTAAGCGTGTGTGTATTTTATCCTCCTCGTACCAGCTGGAGACACCCAGAGAAACGTGGAGCCTCCACCTCAGTGTCAATGCAGCACGTTGACGACAATCGGCATTGGACTGAGGCGTCGAGAGGGACCTGCAAGACTCAGCTGACCCGGCATTGGAAATTTTCAATCGAATGCTGCGTTTCGTAACTGTCGAACACGAGAACAACGTGAGAAGGAAGGAACAAAGGAAAGAAGGGTATACATGCCTCTCAGGAATCGCGGTGTGTGAGGGAGCATCCACTTGTGCAGTTGAATGGAGATCTGGTCAGCCCACAACAAGCGAGCAAGTCAAGTGACCATCTGCCATGTTCTGTCCTTGATCATCATTTCGTCAGCTGCTTCCTCCTACGAACCAAAAAGCAGTGTTGACCGACTCCGTAGCTCTCGCCAGCCAAAAGAGCTAGAGCCCTCGCCTAAGTCGTATCGTAGAGCCCTACTCATCCATCTACTGATTCGCTATTAAACCGCTTGCTCTCAATTCTCTTCTTCTCATTCTACTGCGCATATAGTCTAAGAGGTCTGACTCAGGTTGATGGACATGGAGTGACTGTCAGACGCATCACCAACGCTCATGCCAGGCGTGTACTACTCGTCGCACATGTCCATGAATGCGCTCAATCTAGCCACTGCAGGCAAACAAGTAGTCATGCACGCGTCAGGCACCTCGCTGCCGAGAGCGGGCGAGCGGAGCCACAGCGCCGCAGGGAATTTGCATTCTCCACATGGTTTAGCGCACACGTACTTCGACTCGTACCTCGTGAGTGTACCATGGACCGACCTGCGTGCAGCGGATACGTATCCTCCGCTCCTAGCAAGGCTCTGCGATGGCTCGGGATCGCAGGGGTAGAGAGAGGGGCAGCCCGTAATGACCCATGCACTGTCCGAACGAAGTACACTGTACAGGATACGGAGGACACTCCGGCTTCGATTCGAGCCGGGGTATGAGGAGTATGAGCGGCTGGTTGTGGAGGAAGGTGTCGGTGACGTTCGTAGATCGTGCTATATGTACGGTCAAGGAGCGAGCAAAGTGACGAGCGGCAAGCGGACTCGTCAGGTGGGGTGAAATGACGGTAAGGTGTTGTTTGGCGAGGGGCTCCAAGGTCCCCGTCAACTGGTCGATTTGGTTGACTTGATGGCCTCGAAGATCGAAGGCAACGGACTTGAATGTAGGTGGATCGTGAGGAAAGATCGGATGGACGATGGCGATGCGAATGATTAGCTGGGCCACGTAATCATTTGCGGCATAAGGTATGTGGTTAGTGTATAGCGAATATTGCATCTTGCTTCGCGCGAAGCGCGATACTACCGTCTCTCTTGGTCTCGTCTGAATTGGGCTGAGGAAGTCTTCAAAATCGGCGAGCTATAGGTCTCCAGACTGTATACAAGCATTTACGTGGCAAGGGCCCGTTTTCGATTCTGGATTGTCTTACCACAGTTACTTCAACTCATCTACTGTGACGACTGAAGTGCTGGTGACTGATCTGACCCTCGAAAAGCTAGGAGGGAAGACTCGCAACGGCACCACTCCGACCAGCGAACATCATATCGACGTCCAGACCCGAGTATCGTCAGTTTTGCCGCTGGCTTGGCTTCTCGGCTCCCTGTTCGATTGGGCACTGTTCTGGCATGCTCGCACGAGCTGCAGAGAAGAGAATTCAACGAATGGCTCGATACGAGATGGCTGGTGCGTTGCAGGTGCAGGGCAAGCTTGGTCATCCTAGCCTAGGCTGTGCGTTAGCTTGCTGGCTCGTTCGCTGCAACGCCAGTCGCTTGCCTACCCACTGCGCCCCGCCACACCAAGCCCAAGGCGGTCGACGAGAAGAGACACAGTACAATAGCGCTGTTTTTGGGCGCTTGAATGAGATTTTAACTAATACCCAAACCTTGGTAAGATCTCGGGAGTGTGGTGGTCACCATGAGGACGCTGAAGAATCAATAGGGGAGGAATGAAGTAGCGGCAGTGAGAACGGGCGGACCCTGCTGTACTACGTACTGAAAGGGGAATGTTCTGGGGTGCGCAAGACGGGTGCATACTGAGCTGCGTTATCCTGCAGAATCCATGTGCGAAATGCATAGATACTTCTGCGTGTAGCCCTTTGAAGATTCGGTCTGCTCGAGGCTTTGCTAGTGTTGCGACAGACCCAGAGACAATGAGCACGGAAGGTGGCCAAAGTAAACTTCAGCGGAGAGGCAGGGGCGAAAGATCATCATGAGGACAATTCTCCATGGCGAGACGGTGATTGACAGGCCACAATGGCGCTACTACGACCCCCGTCGCAGTAGTCCGTGTATCTTACAGCGACCGTGGGCAAGGCGGCCATCTCGAGGCGAAATGTCGCTACGGAAATGGATGAAGGCGATTTAGGGCGGCTGCTTGGCAAGGGTGTTTATGGAGGTGGTCAAAATTGCCCTGAAGTGCCAACCTACCAGTGTCGTCCTTGTCGTGGGTGTTCTAGATCTTTCTCTCTGCTATTGTTCTTGTCGTAGGCGGGAGCGCTGGCACCCAAGTTGAGTACAGCAACTAGCAGTGCAGACCCAGCCATTTATCGAGCTAGCGCAGCGTTCACCGCTGCCATCACAGCCCGCGGAGCCGCTTCGAAATGTCGCGACGCGTGTCGAGACGAAGGGCCCATGGTTTGAATTGAGAAATTGTTGCACTAGGACGGTAGCGCCAAGACAGCCACTGGCGTTTGGAAAGGCGTGGATGTACAGTACCTTAACTAAACGACGGTGCCTTTGTTTGACGCCTGCCCAGGACTTTCGGGTGTGAAATTGATCGTCAATCAAATAGTACTGGCTTCATGTGCTTGAGACCCGCCGGCTGAGTCTGGAGACGGGGACAGGCCATCGAGGCGTAGAAACGCCAAGATGTGTCGTGGTTGCAAGAGGCATGCCGTTGCGGAGACGCTAAGAGCCAGTAGAGACAGACTGGAACGGAGGAGCGTGCTGTTTGTAGTTTGGACTCGCATGCACCCTGGCGTTTGTCCCAGGTCTTTCCCTCATGTCCCGATGATCTTGAGTGGCAGTGAGGCGGCGCGTTCGTTCCATGCGCACACTGCATGCAGAGAGGGATGACAGGCCTGCAGAAGCATTACCGTCTGAAGCAGATTGCAGAATGAAGATCCCGAGCGGCAGACGGGGCTAGTAACAGTTTGGTTGAGATGTGTAGACTGGTGGGTTTTGTTGGCTTGTCGGTGGCAGTGGTTGAGCGACTTGTGCCAGGGGCATGAGCTGCGGTGCGAGAATGGGGGTTGTGCCGTGGGACAAGACGGGTAACGGCGTCGGGAGGATAGTCGTAGGTCTGAGATGATGGAGGGAGGCTCTCCGCGGTGTACGCCTCTTCTCCGTACGCGGCCGAGACACGAGAGAATCAGTGGAGCGACGAGAAATCCAAGTAGTGACGATGGCGTGCGTTTCTGGCCGAGACATGGAGTTTTGTGCAAAGGACGGCACTGTCAACGACATGTTCAATGGGGGCGTGGAGAGGGCTTGCCGGTTGGCATTGTAGCACGGTCCATGTCCATGCTGTACGTCAGTCAGCTGAGGGCGCGTCCCGACGCGAACCCCTGCAAGCACGGCGGGCGTCACGTCTACAGTCTACCGGACCGATGCCATGTCAACGACCTCTCCATTGCTAACACCAACGCGCCCACTATTGACTCTTGTTTCGACAAACAACCTCAGCTCATTGTGAAACCAGCCTCATTTGATTCCGAATGGCACGCGTCCCCGCCCTACCACTTAGTCCCCACTTTCCACCTTTGGCCCCAGCGGCGTGTTGCTTATCGGATCCACACAGGCGCCTAAGTCGCTCCCGCCCGCTGCCAAGCAAGCACTCATCCTCGACTGGTTCCACGAGTCTGGCGTCGCGCACAGCATCAAAGATCTCGAAAAGGCTCTGCCCTCGGTCGCCTCGATCAATACCATGCAGGTCAAAGACTACCTGCAAGCCCTCTCCGACGACAGCAAGATTCGCGTCGAAAAAATCGGCTCCGGCAACTGGTACTGGAGCTTTCCCAGCGAGGCCATGCGCGACAAAGAGGCCGAGGTGGCGCGAGCGCAGGGCGAGTGGGACAAAGCTGCACGAGCAGTCGACGAGCTCGGGGCGAAAGTGGACCGGATGAGAGGGGCTCGAGAGGACGAGGAAGAGCATGACGCTGCCAACAGTCGCCAACAACTGACGCAAAAGGTGGAGTCGCTCAAGGCGACGCTGACGGTGTTGCGCAAGGAACTAGAGAGCTACAGTGACAGTGACCCAGTCGAGCTGGAGCTGAAGAGACGCGCATTGCAGAGCACGCAGTCCGAGGCGGTGAAGTGGACCGACCAGATCCAATCCATGGAAATGTGGTTCAGAGAGCAAATGGGGGGCGACCGGCAGGCTCTACTCAACATGAAGAGGATCTACTATGGCGACGAATTCGACGACGACGACGAGGGTCTGCGAGAGCTTTAGGAACGAGAGTACCCACCAGCCCACGGGCCAATTTCCTGCGAAGCCTTTCATCTGACGAGGAGTGAGTGCATCATGGCTCGAGGGCGCAGGGGTACTAACTTGGATGGTGCAAGTGGTCCGCGCACCTGAACTAGCTGGACAGGCTTATCATGGTGCCCCACAGCCAGCAACTCTATCTCCAACTGCCGCGATTGCCTTGACCGGGGGCTCAATAAGGGGTCTGTTTCTGAGATACCAGGGAAATCGGCGCTTGGCGATGCTATGGATTGTTTTGTTTTGCACATGTTCCGACGAGATGCTGGAAGCGTGGCATGAGAGCTGCGTGCTTGCTGCGAGAAGTGATTACGTGCAGATAAGTGCAGGTGTGAAGTGGTCATCTAGCTCGGCTTGTTTAGCGTCGGGACGACTTGACAGACCCGCCCAAAAAACGGTGTAGAAAGAAAAGCTGGTGTGTCTGTAGTGGGTTGTGTCCACGTCGGCTCGGGCTCAGTGCTAATCGCGTGCGCGATTATCGTCGTGAATCGTGATGGCCCTGTACGGTGTTGAGCTGTTGACGGCGTGAAATGTTGCAAGAGCAGGGGATGCATTTGAGAGACGCCTTGGCCAAGAGACGGTTGATCCGACGGCAGCCGGTAGTAGTTAGCCAATGCAAGAGGAGGGAGAAGAAGTATTTAGGAGCAGGATCTACATGCAGGGATAAGGGGTCCCTTGAAGGGAGCACGGTAGCAGGGTTCAAGGGTAGTGGTTGTAGGAGTAGTAGACATGCAGGTCGTGAGAGACGGCGACACAGTTTGAATGTCGTCGCGAAACAGCGAGGGCGTGGGCGAGCGAGAGAAGTGCGAGATGTGCCCACCGTCTTGGCCATGCGAGTCTCTACGGCGTACTCGTGAGACTTATGCACCTGCACCTGCACCTGCACCTGCACCCGCACCCGCACCAGCACCAGCACCAGCACCAGCACCAGCACCAGCACCAGCACCAGCACCAGCACCAGCACCAGCACCCGGGCAATGCTGCCTGCCTGCCAGCCAGCCAGCGGACATCCAGCTCCCGTCCAAGACTCCAGCCACACCACGGACCCGACCAGCCTCAAGAGAGGCGAAGACCAAGGCCTCTTCCAGCGCCTTGTTTTGGCATCCCGTGTTGCAACTTTGCCATGTAGCCCCACGAAAACACGCACGGTCGTCACGGCCGCCGTGGTCTGCGCCCTCCCTGCTTGTCCTGCTCGTCTCTCGTCCCTCGTCCCTCGTCCCTCGTCCCTCGTCCCTCGTCCCTCGTCCTCATCCTTTTGGTACATGTTGCAAAAGGCAGGCCTCTGTAGATCCGCGTCGGCTGCCCGCAGCTCAGGCGCGTACCCCCTGGCCGCGTCCGGCGTTCGTCTCTCGAAAAGGCGGGGCGATGTCGCTCTGGCTGCGGTATCAACTGGCGAGATGAAGGGGGCATCCAGTAGTTGGAATGCCTGAGAGCGAATCACAATGCACATTGCCTCAGTCAGTCTTCGTCCTGCCCTGCTACCGGCTGCGCATGCTAGTGCTGCAAAACCCCGAACCGTGTCATCCCGCCTGATGCACCAACGAGAGCATTGGGCAACCGACTCTGGGATGGACTGGCAATGCAAACATGGGTTTGGCCCACTCTTCTCTCCCTCGGAGCATTGATCTTGACCACTTCTCCCGCCCTCTGCTATTTCCAACCTTCGCCGGCCTTTTCTGCGACTGTCTACCAACTGTCATTTTTTTCGTCTGTGTTGTCATTTTCGCTTGCTTGCTTGCTTTCTCTCCCTCCGCCCCCTTGTCT